>RDRW01000044.1:0-165339 GCA_007896445.1 Puccinia hordei
GAGTAAACGCGGCATTCCGGGGTAATACAACGTCCGCGGAATCGCCGGCGTCTCCAAAGCGCAGGTCACGTTCCTTCCGGGTCGAGAACGACCTCGGAGATGGAGAAAAAAAAAACTGACCGTTCTTCTTTATGGTAAGAAGAACGGTCCATGGAAAGACCAGGAGAAAAGAGAAATAAAATAAAATAAAAAGAAAGATAAAAAAAAGAATGAAGCCCGGGTCGTGCACCGGCATTGATAAAGTAGTAGGCCAAAGAAAAGAACGTATTCCCGGGTCGTTTCACCGGCGTCGAAAACTGTATTGCTTATTTTATAAAAGCGTCGCCGATATCGTCGTCGTTCCTCCCATCGCCCAATGTCGTTACCCTTACTCGCCCGCTGCTCTTGTCGATTGGTTCCCTCTCTCTCTCGTCGACGAACAGCGCCGAATCTGAATCCCCTACGGCTGCTCAATCCTTCCATAACGTGGCCAATGTTGCATCGTTCGGCCCTTATACGCGATTCGTTCTCTTTAGAAGAGGTGGCCGCGCTTCACGATACCGTGAACGAACACCTGACCGAGTTTGCCCGGTCCAATCATTGCCGATTCCCGGGCGCGGGAAGCATCTCGGCACCGGTTGTACAGTCGCCTCCAGGACGCCTTTGATTCCGTGTGTAATCTTCTCTAAAAAAATAAAAAAAAATAATAAAGAAACTGATTTTTTTTTTTTTTCTTTTTTTTTTTTTGTTTATTTATTTTTAGATAATGATGCATACCATCATCCAGGAAAGACAGGAAAGAAGAAAGAATGAAAAGAAATGAGATTTTTTTTTTTTTTTTTTTATTATTATTATTTATTTATTATTTTACTTTATTTTTATTTATTTTTTTTTGTGAGTTTTTTTTTTTTTTTATTTATTTATATTTATTTATCTTTTTTATTTTATTTGATTTGTCTGTACTAATTTCTATTTTTTTTTTTTTTTTTGTTTGTATTTTAGGTAAGCCAGGGGAATTTATTTCTATATTAATGGTCTTGAATGATATTTTTTAACATGACTTGCTGCATATCTTCTGTTTAATGCAGTGCATCCAGTTCCTCCAATGAATAAGAGCCTCCAGGATTTGAGTGGTAACTCTGTAAGGTCCATTCCATTTGTTCTCAAAGAGCTTTCCATATTGGGAGTCCAAGGATTTATTATATACTAATACCAAATCCCCTGTTTGAAGTGGTTCTCTAGGTGTCTTCTTCCTGTTCCAATAGTCCACAGATGTTTCCTAGTATCCAGCAATTTTTGATGAGCCTTTTGAAGAATGTGATCCCTATTTTCCAATTGGAGAGTCCTGGCCAACAGAAGATCTTGAGTGCTGCTTACTTTGGCCCAATCAATGCCAAAAAAAGTTTCCAACTCTAAGTCAATTGGTAAGATGGGGGGCTGTCCAAGTACCAATTCATAAGGGGAGTATCCAGTTGATCTTTTGGTGGAAATCCTGTCTGAAAATAAAACCAGAGGTAAATAATTCCTCCATTTCTTGCCTTCTTGTCCACATAGTTTAACCAAAGTGTCCTTGATGGCCTGATGTCCTCTTTCCACCATTCCATTAGCTTCAGGGTAATAAGGCGTGGTAACTTTGACTTTGATTCCTGCTTCCACTAGTGATTTCTGGAATTTTTGACCAAATTCTGAGCCTCCATCCACTGTAACTGACCAAGGTGCTCCATATCTGTAGATCCAGTTGTCCAAGAACCATTGTGAAATCTTCTTTGCTTGAATCTTCTCCAAACCAACTGCTTCAACCCATCCAGACAAATCATCTCTAGCAATTACCAGGTATTTCCATTTCCCAGCCTTGATATGAACTGTATCCAAGCTGACTCTTCCAAAGATTGTTGCTGCTCCAGTAGGCTTCTTGGGTTCCATTGGCAATACTGAATTCCTTTTCTGGCAAGCTTCACAAGACTGGACCCACTTGGTTACACCTTTCTTGAGTCCTGGCCACCAAAACCTGAGTTTAGTCCTTCTGTAAGTTTCTGAAATACCTCTGTGGCCTAGTGTTTCATGAAGAGCTTGGAGGATATTGTTTTGGGCTGAGGGAGTGGTGACAACTATCTGGGAAAAAGGTTTGTTAATTCTGTGCAAGACATTATTGGAGAGGAAGAAATTGGCTGATTTATGCAGAATTTGTTTGAAATCCAGGGGGTTGCATCCAGGTGGTTTGTTCATGGTTGAAAGATATTCCTGAAGGTGTTTCCAGATTCCTTGTTGTAGGTTGCATAACTCCTCCCCCAACTTAGCTGATGTCCCCAGAAGCAGGCCAACAGAAGAAATCTTCAGTCCAAAACCAGGGTGAGGCTTTATCCATTTTTCATCTTCATCAAAACTCTGGCAGTTCTCTTCCTCTGGGTCCAATGGTCTCCTAGAAAGTGAATCAGGTAATGTGAAAGTCTTCCCAGGTGTATGAACCAAATCAAAAGAAAATAACTGAATAAAGGCAATCCATCTGTTCATAGGGGCATTGGGCAGTGAAGGGTTGTTGATCATTCCTATAAGGCATTGTGCATCCACTCTGAGCTGAAAATGCTGGCCCCATAGCTTGGTCTGAAGCTTCTTGAGAATTTTGGTGACACCACAGAGTTCCAGTTTGGATTGGGAATATTCTGACTCTCTTTGGAAAAGACCACTGATTCATAGATAACAGGCCTGTCTAGTCCATTGGAATCCTCCTGGGTGAGTATAGCCCCTGCAGCAATATAACTGGAGTCCACTGATAGTTTGATAAGTCCCGCTTTAGGTCCATAGTCCAACTTACTGAGAGTGATATCCTTGCCAATAATTCTCTTCAGTTCTTCAAAGGATGCCTGGCAATCTTCAGTCCAGTCCCAAGTTGAGTCCTTCCTAGTAAGTTTTCTGAGAGGAGCAGTGATGGTGGAGTAATTCTTGATAAACATTCTGACATAGACACATATTCCCAGGAATCCTCTGACTTCTGTTGGTGTGGTAGGGACTGGCCAGGTTTCAATTTTGTTAAGCTTCTTTGTTGATATCTTCCTTCCTTCTTTACAAACAACATGACCAACCAAATCCAAGGCAGGGACACAACAAGCAAATTTCTGTCCAGATATAGTGAGTCCAGCTTCTTCAATCCTATACAGAATCCTTTCCAAAGTGATAGCATATTCATAGATGAATTTTCTGATCTGTGGGTTTTCTTCTAGAGTTGCTCCATTGTAGTCTGAAATTGGTCCTTTGATTCCTCCATCATCAATAAAGATCCCCATATTCTGTGGTAGCTCATCCTGAAGAATCCACATCATCTGGGCCTGGTACACTGCAACTGAATTGGTGGCTCCTTGGGGTAATCTGGTGAGTTGAAATCTTCCTAGGGGGTTTTCAAATGTGGTCAAGGGCCTGGATTCTGGTGCTAACTCCCTTTCATCATATCCTCCCATTATGTCTCCTAGTCCATAGCAAGCCCTGCCTGTGAATGATTCAATTAGTTCCTCTGGAGATGGTGGTAGTCCTGCATCCTTAATGGTGACTTTGTTGAGTTTCTGAAGATCATGAACTATCCTCAATTTTCCATTTTGTTTCTTCACACAGAAAACTGGGCTGGAATAACTGGAGCAAGATTTTCATAGAGGCCAGTCCTGAGTCTGGCCCTTACTAGCTCAATAAATTGGGATTTGATGGGGGCAGGTAAGGGAATAGGTTTCTGTTGCCAAGGTTCATGGGGAATGACTGGGATGATATAAGGTTGTCCATAGGTATGTTTCAGTAGTCCTCTTTCTTCTTCTGAAAAGGCCAAAGCTGCCTGCCTGAGGGTGATGACCCATACTAATAATTTGTGTTCTTCCTTTGACAGCCATCCAGTGGGGCCAAAGTTAATGAGATCCAGTCTTTCTTGTGTGATCTTTGTTGTAGGTATGAATTCTGGAGGATTTGGGTTTAAAGGGGTGGCATATGGATCTCTAGACAGTTCTGGCCTGGAAAGAGGTGGATTGAGTGATAGGGGCATAGGTTGATTGACTGGTTTGATTTTTTTTAGTGTTGATTTATATTTTGCTGCACAGGTGATATGAGATTCTGAAAAGGAAGGGGCATAATTTTCTAATGGTTGTTTTGGCAGGTCCCTTTCCCCTATTTGGAGAAATGGAAGTTCTGCCCTTGGTCCAAAAATCCCTGGTAACAAGGTTGACTGGAAGAGATGTTTCCCATTTGTGATGGATGGGGAGGAGGATTGGTACCAGGTAAGATTGTCCTTTTTCCATTATTGAGAGTGATTCTTCCCTAGGTCCATTGTATTTGATGGTTGCTGACATGTCCATTAAAAACGGTTTTCCAACTATGAACTGAACTCCTCCTCTGGCCACCCAGAAATGAACAAGCTTGGTCACTCTTCCCACAAGTACTTCCACCTTCTCAGCAATCCCAATTATTCCAGTGTGGTGGCCTCCAATTCCTTTGAGCTTCATTGGTTTTTCTGTTATAACTAATCCAAGGTGATGAGCCATTTCTTCAGGGATGATGTTGACCATGGATCCAGTGTCCAAAAGGGCTTCAAAGGTTTTTCCAGATATGGTGAGTTTGACATATCCTAAAGGGCAAGAGTAATGGGTTACTGAATCCTTTTCCTCCTCATCTCCTTCCTCCAATGCTGCAGAGTTTCCTGTTATGTCTGGGTCCACTGGCAATCTTCTGTTACTGATCCTTTTCTTGATGTGGTCCACCACTCCTGGGGCTATGGCACATATTTCTCCTGCTGTGAGTGGTACAATGGCTTTCAGAATCCTGCCAGCTGTTTCTTCTTCCATTCCTGGGTATTCTTTGGCCAGAGTCTTTTCCAAGTAAGTCTTCCTTGGGGCCTTGTCCTTGGGTGGTTTTTCTGATTCTTCACTGGATTGGAACCTGACTTTAGTATTCTGAGGATTGGAAGGGAACCTGGAACTGGGGCCTGGGGAAGAGGTAGCCATTTGAGTAAGTCCTGTTGATCCATGTCCATTAAAGTTTCCTGGTCTTTCTTGGTCCTCTTTCCTTTATCTGATTCTTCCTCTTGGTCCTTGTTTCCTCTAGTCCTTTTCCCTAGGTCTGCTTCATAGAATCCTTGGATTTCTGGGTCCATTTCCTCTAGTTGGCCAAAGGAAGATATATGTCCAAATGATGTAGTGGCTTCTGAGGAATCCTTGATAAATTTATCCACAACTGATTTGATTGGCCTGCTGGAATCCCAGGGAATTGGTGAGCTGTCTGGAAGTTTGAATCCTCTTCCATCTTTTAGAACTGATCCAACTGATTCATCATAGGTTAAAAGACTACATCTGGTGATTGTGTGGGTTGGTTGGAAGCAGTAGAAGCACTTGAAGTCTGGGTTCCTTGGTCCATATGCTTGTCCAGAAGGATTTCCAGAAAAATGAGGTGGGGCAGATTTTCCAGCAGTGAGAGCTGCAAATTGCCTGATGAGGGAGTCCAGTTTCTGATCTGTGGTTGGAGCTGGGGATTTGTATACAGGTGGGAGTTGAACTGGTGGAACTATGGAAGGTGTTTTGATTTGTTCCTGACTGATATCTTTCCTGGATGTCTTCCTTCTTTCCATTACTGAAGCTGACTGAACCTCCCTGTGTATGTAGGTGACCAGGACCTGGGTATTTGGAAGAATATCACCTCCATCCTTTGAGGCTAGCATCTTGTTGTCCCTGATGAGTTCCTTGGTGACTGAAGATTCCAATTCTGGGCTGAGTGAGTCCAATAAGATTTCCCTAGATTCCTCCACATGTGATGTCTGTCCCATTCTAAAAAGATAGTTAGTTATTACCTCATACTTAGTCCTGAATGTTTTGAATTCCTCCAGGGTCTTGATTCCTCCAGCTTGGATGGTAGAGTAGTTGAGCTTCTTTAGGTCCTGCTTGGTATACTTCACCAGGGGAAGAGGTGATCCATATCTGTCCAAGAGTTGTTTCTTCAAGACCTCCCAATCCAAGTCCTCATGGCCAGTCATCTACTCTACTTCATCCTTTAAGTCCATCCCTTTGAGAAAAGAAATAATTTGCATGGCCAGGTCCCTAGAGGAAGCTCCATCAGCTGATCCAGCATTCTCATACCTTTTAATGAACTTCTCCACAGGCATATTGGTTCCATCAAAGTATAGTTCCTTGTCCAATGGTTTAATCTTGACAGCCTTGGTTGGTCCTTGGTACTTGGGCATTACAGCTTCTCTTTCCAAAAAGTGGGTGTTCATTCTGTCTGAGGCTTGCTGGGTTGGGGACTGATGCCTGGATCCTTCCAAATAGGAGCTTTCTGAGTTTGCAGGGTTATTTCTGTAGTGGGTGAATGAGCCAGGGTTGACCAGTTGGAATGGAGCAGCAGGCCTAGAGGTATTGGGGTTGTTGGTGATACTAGGTTCCAGGTTGTTGGTGGCTGATCCTTGGTTGTTTTTGGCTGATCCTTGGGTGAGGCCAGAGGTTTCTCCTAGGTTGTTGCTGATGTTCAGGGCAGGGGATTGTTGAGGGCTGGACATGTTGGAAAGTAAGTGGAGAGATAAGGAAGTGATATGTAGAGAAACTAACAGGAAGATATGTTTTTAGGTGTTTTATTTATAGATGATGCACTTAGAAATGGAATGAAGGGATTTAGGTATGATAGAATTGATTTGAAATTGTAAGTTGGTGTAGTATCAGGAAACTAAGACTGAAAGATTAAAACTGAAGGAAATAAGGCCACTGTTGGGAAACCACTTGTGGAACTCCTAAAGGATCAGGAAAGAGCTTGAAGGGGAAATAGACAACAAATCCAGTAAGTAGAAGATGTTGAAGCTACAGGTGCTGATGAGGCTGCCCTTCTTGACTAATGCTGAGGGGAAAGGGTTTCACTAAGAAAAAGAAAGAAAAAGGTGTGGCTATATTTCTACTAATCCTTAGACTGCTGCTACTAATGGGAACTTAGGTTGTTTAATCAATCTGAGGCAGGGACCTTAAGAGGAGTGAGAAAAGCACTGAGAAAGAGTAGGGGGTATGTGTTATGATTGTTATTTTGGGTAAAGGTTGATGCAAAAGTAAATGTAAAAGGTTTTTAAAGGTAAATGTAAATGTAAATTGTACTTTGGTAAAAGGGGGGGGTGCATAATTTAACCATAGAACTAAGGGGAGTTCTACTTATACAAAAGGGCACAAGATGGCTGATCCTGGCAGTAAAGAGAAAGGGGAAATGTGTTCAGAGGTATACAACCAAAAAGAGAGTAGTGATAGTGTAAGAAAGATGAGCCAATGTAGCTAGTAACTATGTATATAAGGAATGTAATGTGACTAGTAACCAAAGAGGATGATAAAGGCAGAAGATGTAACTATGTAATATGAATGACTGTGCTGTACAACTTTATACCAAAGAAGATATAAACTAAAGAAGAGTATGTAATATCTGTGTTTTATTTATGTACTGTATATTTATAAATCAATACCTTGTATAATATCCTATGGGGTTCTAGTATTGGTAAAGTTATGTGGTTATAAGTGGTAATATTCTAAGAATGCTAATAACTTCTGAACCAAAGGGAAATCAGGGGTACTTTGAGTGAGTGACTAGGGGTAGTTTTGTATGTAGAATCTGATTATGTAATAATAATGAAGTATATGTGAGAGGAAATGTAATTTTGTTGATGATTGTATGTGAAAAGGTATGGATTACCACACCGGCTGGGATTGCTGCCAATATCTCACAATTGGCATGTGGAAACATCAGAGGAAGAGCTCCCAAATGCATCAGACCTCCTGGGCTGCTCAGGCAAGTGTGAAACCTCATTGACGGAATTGCAGCAGGGATCACAAGTGGTGGTGTGCCCCCATTGGGGAAACCAATTGGGCACAGAAGCTCAAACCATGGCCTGCAACGGCTATGGCCCCCCAAGGAAGCAAGTGGGATTGGGGAGCTTGGTAACCAGTCAAAAATCCAACATTCAGGTTGTTTCTGGCCCTAGCCCTGTGGTCAATCAATTTCCGGCTTGGAAGGCTGCTCAAAGAACAGTGACAGAGGTGATTGGGCGGCACATAGGGCACCTAGAGTATCATCAAGCAATATCCTTGGTTTCCTGTTTGTCTGTCTCACCAACACGCAAGAGACCATTGTCTGCAAGCTCTTGGAAGTCCTTGGATGTAGCGGATAAGCGGCCACTCAATGAAGCAGGGAACCTCCTTGGTGTGGAAGCGTTCCTTGGACTTTGCAACTTCGCCGTTGACAATGATGTGCCTAGAACATTAATGAAACTGAATCACATCAGGCAGTGGGATTTCTTCCTGGACACAAATCTGCGCGAACTTGAGGGCATGGGATTCCCCTGTGTCATAGCCAAGCAGCTCATGAAGGGTGCAAAATGGTGCATTCCCTCCCATTTGGCCCCATTAACCCTCTTCAATACCCCAGCCGTTACATTGGCCTAGAAGCACCCGCATCCTCCCCATCAGAGATGTGACTGCCAAATATGTTCCCTATCTATCCTCCGCTGCACTGTATGTGGCCTTGAGTTATTATTGCCCCATTTTCAACAAACTGTACTCTATTCCACAAATAGTGGCGTGTACAGTAAGGAATAAAAAGTCTTACACTTAAAAAAGTGTAATAAAGATAACAATAACAAGATTACTTTGGTGTTTTATTAAAAACACTAAGTACAAAAATAAACAGGTTACTACCCTGCTGCCAGACTTCTGTTATGGGAATAAATATCCTCAGAAGGGCTAACCAGAATTGAACACGGTTCTTCCAATTAAATTAAGAAGTATTAACTTAATTGGGGGGATTTGAAGAACTCTAACTATAAAAGATAGTTATAAGTAAAAAATGCCAGTCCTCCTGACTTACAGGAGAAGGTGTACGCCTTGGTAGCTTATAATAAGTTATCTAGTTATGGTTAAAGTTGATGGGGGTTGATAAATGCACGCCCCCCCGGGCACGCCCACGCCCACGCACGCCCTTAAAAAAAAAGGCGTGCAACCCGCACGCCTTTTTTTTATCGGCGTGCGTCCTGCACGCCCATCCTTGGGCGTGGGCACGCCTGTAGATGGGCGTGCAGTTCGCACGCCCATCTACAGGCGTGCGACACCCCCAAGGAGGGCGTGCAGCCGCACGCCCTGCCGGGGAGGACTGCAAGCCCCTCGGCCGGAGGGATCCCCCCGGTCGAGGAGGTTATACAACCTCCTCGACCGGAGGGAATCCCCCTCCGGTCGAGGAGGTTATACAGCCTCCTCGACCGGAGGGATCCCTCCCGGTCGAGGAGGTCATACAACCTCCTCGACCGGAGGGGGATTCCCTCCGGTCGAGGAGGTCATACAACCTCCTCGGCCGGAGGGATGCCCCCGGTTGAGGAGGTTGTACAACCTCCTCGACCGGAGGGGGATTCCCTCCGGTCGAGGAGGTCATACAACCTCCTTGGCCGGAGGGATGCCCCCTCCGGTCGAGGAGGTTGTATGACCTCCTCGACCGGGTGGGATCCCTCCGGTCAAGGAGGTCATACAACCTCCTTGGCCGGAGGGATGCCCCCTCCGGTCGAGGAGGTTGTATGACCTCCTCGACCGGGAGGGATCCCTCCGGCCGAGGAGGTTATACAACCTCCTCGACCGGAGCTGATGTCATGCGTACATTGTTGTGTACGCATGACATCAGCATGTGTATAGGCAGGGGCGTGCCCCCTGCCTATATACATAGAAAGGGCGTGTTGGTCGCACGCCCTTTTCTGAACAGGGCGTGCGGTTCGCACGCCCTTTTCTGAACAGGGCGTGCGACCGCACGCCTGAAGTCTCACACGCCAATGGGAGTGCAGCCCCCACGCCAATAAAAAAAGGCGTGCGGGCAGCACGCCTTTTTTTTTATTGGCGTGCGTTCGGCGTGGGCGTGCCCGGGGGGGCGTGCATTTATCAACCCCCAAAGTTGATGGGGGGAGGATGTCTTCAATTTGGTGAAGAAACCTCCTCCTTAAATAATAAATATGTTTGGATTAATCCCTCTGCAATTCATTTGACAGTGGGGATTGGGGTAATTTTGGCAGGTGAATCTGATCAGCCTGTTCGTGGTAAGAAGTGAAACATGGTGTCATTTTTAATTAAAATGATGCCATAGTTATTTCACATTAATTAAAATAATTTAATGTTTATTTTACTTAATTGAACTAAATAATTATTAATTACATGTACATATAACTTCCTGTGGGGTTAGTGCTTGGAAAAGCGCTTGCTCTGGAGATTTAAACAGGTGGGAATTAATTTATAAGTTATTATTGCATAATTAATATATTTTACATAAAGATTTACCTTGATTTATGTGTAATTTTCTACAATAAATTACTATGTTTTAATCTTGGATCTTCCAGGATTTTCAAGAAGAAAACTATGCCAATAAATGGTTCTTTATCCATTTATTGCATGTTTGAAAATTAATTTTCCAAAGATTTTCATTAATTAAATTATAACTTAATTTTGGTAAAAAATAGATATAATTTAAATAAGTCATTTTATTGAATGTGGTCATGAGTGTGGCTTGTACTCAGTTCCTTATGTTTGTAACAGTTATTACTAAGCCAGTCTTTAGCTGTTAGACTATTGTACAATTTGATGATGTTGGGTCTATTTTTCCCTTTTGTTAAGACTGTCAATGTAATAAAAGATAGTAATAATAAAATAAAGAATAATTATAATTATTCAAGATTGCAGTTTCAAGTATTACATGTTACATACTACATGTAATATCTTGGTGGCTGACACCCATTCTGATGTGACTCCCTCTATGATATCTATATCTTTCTGTGCCCCATTGACCTGATCAACAAATATTCCTTGAATACATGTGACTTGACCAATTTCTCTCATCACGCACCACTTGTGATGCACCTTGCTATTACTGGATAACCTCAAATTCTTCCCCTCTATTGTCTCTAGCTAGCCTTGTTTGATACTTATTAGCCTAAAAATTGAAATACACATGTTTCCTGATTATCACATGAAATACACATGTTATCAAAATAAATACACATTTTTCCTGATCCACCTAAGCCATTTTGTTATCCCTTGGCAATGAGAATTCCATTTTCCATAGAAATGGACAATTAAGCATGACTGCTCCTGATACAGAAACAAGCAACTTATAATCTGAGACATACAATTGATTCCTTTGATAGAGACCAACCCTTGCATTTCAGTTTAGTCCTTTTGTGAGGCAACTCCTCATATTACTGTGCCAGGTCATGATCTTATGGCCTCTTGCTATCCCCTTGGCAAGGCCAATCTCAAAATGTAGGGGCCCCCAATCAATAACAAGTATGATTCTAAGTCCCAACTGATGCCAAAAGAGAAACCAAGTACACCCAAAACAACCCACTTTGCGCAAGGTCCATGATGAGGCGGAGAAATCCCACACTGTGGAATTCAGGTGATGTTGGGAATTTCAAACCACATAGGATACAAGGCTAAGTGAACAAGACACAAATACCTAATAGCAGGAGAAACAATCATACTTGGAGACAGGCAAGCAATCACGGAACACATCAAACAAGAAATGGGAGCAGGGAGTGAGACTCATAAGATGATGATCAGTAAATACATCATCTAAGAAATTGAATAGCCACATCCGCAAAATAGAGACTCCATCAATGCTGTATTAAAAACAGTTGGTAAAAAGTCCTTAAGGATGTCAGGATCTTCATTGGTGACATTCAGAATCTCTGCCCTTTTAAATTGGGACTTCATCACTGAGAAGAACTTTTCAATAGGGTTGAGGTCCGGTGAGTAAGGAGGAAGATAGATAAGCAAAAATTTTGCGGCATCACATAGCTCTGGAATACAACCTACATGGTGGATACACGTGTTGTCCATAATTATAATGCTGTTTTATGCAGACAGATCAGCTTGGCTCATCAAGATATGGAAGTAAATAACAACTCACCAACACATCCTCAAGGAAGTACTCCATGTCCATCCGGAAAATGGAACCCTCTTGTGTGATGCTGCCCAGCAATCCGTCCAAGGAGACAGCGGGCAGAACCAATATGCAAGTGGAAGCCAGTGCCTTGGGTAACCTTGCCATCCAACAGCCGCGGGGAGCCCATGCTCTGTCTTGGCTGTGGGTTGCAAGAGACACGGCACACTTGTATTAAATTTGAGAAGGACTTCAGGCCCACACAACCCAGAATCAATATTAACACACCGGGCTCACCTAAAAACACAAAGTATTTGGTTGGGAACGGTGCCACATTTGAGGTGTAAATTGCACGTGCAATTTCACACTGGGCTGGGTGGACCATCCTTGCAACCTTCTTGGTCATGGCAAGTCAGATCTTCAACTCTGCAAGGATATTAGAAAATGGGTGCCGTGTCCCAGTCATTGCTTGAATGTGGCTTTGAAGCTCTTCCGTGTATAGGGTTGGCTCTGACTCCAACACAGTCATGACAAACTCCGCCTTCTTGCAGGAGAAAGTCATTGGGCAGCCTCAATCTTGGTAGGTTGAAGGGTCTTGCATGACTTGATGAGTCTGTCTATACATGTGCATCCATTGAGTGAGAGAGTCCTGCAAAGTTTTCTTTGTCTATGAGGAGGTTGGTTGATATTGTCAAGGGTTAGTCCTTGTTGACAGAGCTTGACCACAACAACCTTGATGTTGGGGGAATACTTTACAAATGGCATTGGTCCAGTATCAGATTGGAATGACTAAATGGGAACAGGTGCACCACCAGCATAATTGCCTAGGATGAAGTCATCCCAGTTAAACTGGGATGCACTCCACAAATTCAAACTTGGTTGACATCAACTGATTAAATATAAATCCAAGTCACCCCCCTTGGTTTTATATTTCATTGGTTGAGGTCAACCTATGTTAGGCCGCATTTGGGAGTGCAATGTGACAGGCGTAATATCACGATTTTTTATTATTATTATCTTTGACCATTTGGCAACCACCTCCACATAGCGTCATAATCAACCCTGTCTCAGCTGATTATTACGCCAGCAAGATATCTATTATTATGGTGTGTAATAATTGGCATATTGCATGAACTTTGCATACAATATTACACCTTTCATATTGTGCTCCCAAATGCAGCCTTAATTTGGTTGTTTTAAACCTAGTTTAACTGGGATGAACTCAACCTAGGCAATTATGCTGGCAGTGGAGCTTGGTTAGCTTAGCTGGAGGCGCGGGCAATGAAGGAAGCTACTTACCAGGTTGGGTATCTTAATGGCCAAGCGGGAGTCAAAAATAATCCTGATGGTAATTGGGACTGGCAGCCAAGTGATACATTTGGGGGCTGGGGATTTTTGGTGGGGCTCAGATTGGGGGGCATGGTTGGGGAGGGGGGATGGGGGAGAGAGCAAGGTGGAGGAAGGAGGACAAAGGAGCACAAAGGGGGGAGAAATAATAGAACATCTAGAATTCAATACACAGACCTGCAGGGCATAGGGCTGAAAATCCAAATTTTGTTTTTTGGGCTTTTCAGCCTGCCGGAACCGCAAGGTTTCCTGTGTTGGCTGTTATTCCAGAGCATGACTGCCTACCAAATTTAATTTCCACACATGCCACATCTGGTCTCCGATCTGGAAATGTTGCGTAATGAACTGACCGACCATATCATGGATGATTGAGTTTCAAGATCTGAGGACAATGAACTGACTTTATGACTCATACTCCTGAAGCACTCCCTTGTGTTGACCCTCAATCCTGAAGCTTCCACAATCAGCATCTGATCACCACAGTCTGCAAGCACTCTAACATGCATAGAACTGATGTGGGGGCTTAGACAAGGAGACATTCCATCTAAGCCACCTTAATTCCTTGGTCAAACCATCCGTGCATTCCTCTTATCATCCAACCCTAAAGCTAGGCTTCAATGTGCATTAAGGGATCCAGGCATGCTTAAACAAAGAAACCGGTGTCAATGTATGCTTTTACAGACACTCAAGTAATATGAAAAGATTGTGATTTTACTGCTAACAAACCAAAACCAGAACTGAAGAAAAGTAAAAATGGGAAGAAAGAATCAGAACAGAATCCGAAAAGGAATGAAAGAAATAATACAGAAAAGAGCATCCCACTATAGAATCAATGCAAGTGTGATGAAAGTGGGGAATATCCTAGAACGGTGAAGATATGAATGTTGGGGGGCTCTGTAAGTGAGAATCTTTAAGATTCTTGTCAGGGGTCCCTAAATTTAGGTACCTTCTCGCTAAGGTAGGTTTTACCCAAGCTCATCAATTCCCAGCCACCTCCCTACAACCCCGTTTACCAAACAACTTGAAGAGTCCCCCAGTGTGGGGATGCTCGGCTCAGCAGTTGTGGAGCCCCCGTACCAAGCCACGAGTGTGTGGATTCTTGGCAACCATTGTGCTCACTGACCTCTCCGAAGTTGCGGAAAGTTAGCAAAACAATTGTGGATGCTCTAACATCCACAACCTGTCATGCATACAGCAGCATGTAACCTGGATACCTAACATGACTGGTGAATGCTCATAGCGAAATTACACTCGCAAAAAAAAGGTCCATGTTGCTTCGCCACTGGAAACCTGGACATGTGCAAGGCTGCACTGTTATCCGAGGGTCTCCTGTTGTGTACTTATCGCCTATGCGTGCAGGTTGTGTCCTGGTGACCACATCAGCTTTTCAAGCCATAACAACGGGCTTTAGAGTCTTCCACGCCAATCCCAGACAAGCGGATAGATTTACGGAATGTACATACCTTACCTGAACCATCCCGCTGATCAAGAAAGACCGCCCAAGTACCAGAATCACAAACATTTATTCCCTCAAGCGTCCGATTTCACTTTGCCTCAGTCATGGTACTAGTGTCACCTCATGCCCGTCGAAGTGTAACCATGATCTTTGGGACTCTAGTCACTCCCTGGCTCTTTCAATTAGTCGGACCTTCCCACTCCGTATTGATTAAACGAGTGTATAATCCAATGAGACCACTGCACACTATCACGACCAAAGATCCGCCAGCGCCACTGGACAACGTTCACTGCGGCAACGAGTTTAACTCATATAATCATGACCCACTGAAGACATGTCAGTATCATCAACTATGCCTTCTGGCGTTGAATTGTAGAGTGATTCCAAACTAATCTACAACTCTGGTACTGACAGCATGCACGGACTACGGCGAGAAAGTGTATCAATGCGACACAAGCCAATGTAACATGGGGCCAACTGACGATACGTCCGCAAAAGGTTATCGTAAGCTTTTTTGACTGTCATTCAAGTTCTTTCATATTCTCGGTTCACCTTTGAGGCAGGGTTCCCAGAAGCCCTAACTGAAAACTGTTTCCATCAATATTTTCGAACCGACGTTTCAACCGAAAAGTGATTCAACAAGTCTATTTTACTGGCTGTCGAAGGATCGGTGGCCAGGAGAAAATGACATACCTCGTTTACGCGAGTTCATACCTTGCGCGCAACAAGGCTGGATATTTGAGTGAGTCATGACATGAATAGGCAATAAGTTATTCACAGCGCATTGCTTGAACATATCGATCTTGTGAATTTATCAGACGCCATCGGTTATGCCGTTGGTGACATGTCAGAGACATTGTACACGTATAAATGCCCTTGGAACAAACGTGAAGACCATAACAACATGAGAATTTGTGAGTATTTTCGATTTCTCCACATTTCTCTGACGTACTAACGAAGCTGCTGATACGGTGTGATGGGTTTATCACCTTCTTCAGGGTGTGATAAATGCTATCTAGTTTAAGATTCTCTAAAAAATAGCCCCCAAACCTAATACGGAAATTTTTAGAGCTTTCATCATTTACCTGGAGCCAGGAATCTCGAGGAAATCCGAAAAAATAATTGAGTTGCCATATTGATTGAAAGTTCTCCTTGTTTTGGATTAAGATCACCATTAGAGGAAATTCACTTTAACCACAAGAACAATGTAATTTGCATGTGTATAGCATTTCCAATATCTCATGTTGTACTGATTCCTTATATAGCAGGTGCTTTTTTCATCAGAGTTCAGTTACAATTTATGATATCAAAACTCAATCATCAGCAACCTTCAAAAAACCGATTTTGGCCCAGACAACAAGATGATAAATCCAACCTGACTTCCATAGCATTAGCTTTAATGTGATGAGTATGACTGGTTTTGTTAAAGTTAAAATACAATTTCATGAAGATTTTGGCTCACTGCCAGAGGCACCACTACCTGGTTCTATCCTTGATCTGGCCTGTCAATCAATCAAGGCCTTCCTCAATCAAGCTGCCTCCAGCTTGTTAAAATGTCTTGCAGTTTTCCTCAATCTTCTTCACCTGATTGAATAAAATCCAGTCTTGTACAACTACTCTCAGAATTCTCAAAAAGACCCATCAGTCCAACTTGCTATTGCTATGTGCCATCCTGGATAAAATGGAAATGGGGATGCTGTTTTCAGACTTAGGAATCTCTTCCAAGTTGGCTATAGAACAATCAAAATTTATACATGTTGGGTGATCAAGATTATCTATCAAATGTGCTCACACTTGGTATCATCACCAACTCAAGAAGAAAATATGGGATCATCTCAGGTAATGTGAGAGAAAGGCTTCACTGGATGTTTTGGCTTTGTCTATGAAACAACCATTCCACTGAGTGTCAGCCTACGTGAAGCCAAGGATAAATCCTTCTAGTAAAACATGATGAAAAAATAGATAATAAAGAGTAAAATACTCTAATATAATTATCACTATTTATTTTACCCTTATTTTTTATGCAACAATCCCCATTATATCATTTGAATTATCCTTCCCAAAACAAATTTTAAACAAATTTAATATAATTGAAACCAGAGGGGCTTGATAAATCAGGGGTGGTTTAATCCCTCTAAGGTATCTTGCATGTGATTCAGAGGATTCAAGTACCTGGAAAACTGGGGCCTGTTTGAACAGGAGTGGTGTAAATCCCTGGGACAAGAAATGGGAATATTCTCAAGAAAGAAGGGCTATTACTTACTAGTAATTATCCTGGGGGAATTTGAGGATATTCAGGGTGGAAAAAGGAAATTTTTGTGTGCTTTAAATGATGAATGGTGGTAACTGTGAAGTTTGCAAAGGAAAATGGGGCTAAATAAGCACTACTAAGGACCTTACCTGACTATTTATTAAGAGTATATCTGATGTAAATGGTGGGTGATTGTCTATTAGGTATTTTAAAGAATGAGGATCCTTCTTTGGGAAGTAGAAGAGCTCCTTAAATATTCCTGGTTCCTCTCTTGGGACCCTATAGGTGCTAAAGGCCAACCTGTGGGCACCTACAGCTAGGTTTTGGCCCACTTGATGACACTAAAGAGGCTTGAGCCTTGAGTATCAGTCACCAGATTCAATATATGTATTTTTTATATTGATTTATTCATCATAATTGTTGAAATTCCATCTTTGCAGGTCTCCTTTCCCCTCCTTTTCCCATCCATGTCACTCCCTCCCCCTTCAGATTGAATATTCATCTTGTCATCTTCTGCCCACAACCTGTCCCTCAGTTGTAAATAGCATATAAACTAGTGATCAAGATAGCAATAAAACCATCAGTCTTCTGCGTGCTTTTCCCTGAGGTCTCTACAGCATACAACCTCTTGTAGCGTGTGTGCTTTTCCACCACGCAAACTAGCAGCTTGCCCTCTTAGAGGGCTTCCTTTTGTTCTTTTCAGCCTCTAGAATAAATTCAGAGTCTTTGTTATCACTTCATCCTCCGACCTCTGGCCATAGCTTCATCAATAATACAATACTTTAATACTTATAGTAGTGCAGAACATTAGTACTGATTTATGTGTTCAATATTTGTGGCTTATTTCTGGGTAATTGTATTCCAGAATAAGTCACAGTATTTTTTTTGTAATATTGTTTTTTTATTCAATATATATTTATATATTGTATAATATTGTATTAAGTTATTATTTTATCCCTAGTACTCCTTAAATATGTATCACATGTAATGAGGGTTCTAGGGTGCTTTTTTGCCTCTTATGCTATTTTATGGGCTTTGGTGTCTGAGTTTCGCATGGGTGCTTTCCTGGAATTAGGGTTCATGCACAGGGGCTTGTATCCCAATTGGGGCTGGCCATTAGTCACACAGGTAACCATGCTGTGCTGCCTTGCAGGATTTGAGATGCACATGCCTCATTCACACTAACTCCTCAGGTTTAGAGAGCCCACAGTTTTCTTGATGAAGTGGCTTGGTAAGCCAACTTTATCAAGATTAAGCCCCACTTGTGGGCTCTACATCACATGGCAACTAAAGAGTCTCTAGGATTATCAATAGACTTCCATAAGTTTAGGGCCCTCTATTGATCTTGAAAATGTAAGCTGTGAACTTTCACAAGTCACTGTTTAGTGAAGCCCCCCCCCAGCCAACATCCCCAAATATAACTTCTCCCCAAGTTATTGACTTGAGTTGCAGAGGACCACAGGTGTGGATTGGGCTTGTAAACTCAGCAAAAGATACAAGTCATTGATCCGCAAGTGTGAACACTCTTGATGTCATCCTACATGATGCTAGGATAATTCCTTCTAGCTAGAAGTGGTGAACAATTTAAGAACAAGAGTTAAATACTCTGGGGTTATAGGTAACAAGCTTAATTCCAATTTAATAGGGGGTATCAAATATGACCAAATCAACCATTATCTAATCAACTGGTTTTGAAACTAAACCATTTTTAAAGACCATGGATATCAATATAAAATGATTCAAAATTCTCAAAAGTAAAATTGTCTTGAAAACATGATTTACTGTTTTTAGTTGTGGTTTTTGTTGAAATGTCAGCCCAATATTTACCTTCTTCCTGCTCTATTCAGTTGAGATCCAGTGCAGGTTGTAAACCCCTTCAAAGCTTGAAACCCCCTGTGCTTTTATTTCCTCCTTATACAACTCATCCTCCCAATCCGGTTAATGATGAAGATCAAGAAGTCTCTCAAATCTTCAGCTGCCTTGATATTCTCAAGCCTCCACCAATCATTAAAATCATTGACTCTCTTCAGTAAACTCTTTCCTTGGTGTGAAAAGGATTGAATCCGCTATCCATTGTTACTGAAATCAAATTGGTGTAAAGGGACACATTGACTTGTCTCTTCTTCATCCGCATCATCATCATCAACACTTGCCTCCTATTTCATTTCCAATTTTCTCTCTCTCTATCTCTCTTAAACAAAGTATTTGCCTCCAATCTGATCAAAGCTCTTCCATCAATCTCTCTTCCACATCAAGTATCTGAATCCACTATTAGCTGTTGGTCATCTTTGTCATTGGTCTTCCCGTTTCTCTTATATCTTTCTGCTTGATTTCATTTTCTGAAACTTTATTTCTTCTTTCATTGTCATAAGCCTATATTTTCTTCTCTCCATTCATCTTCCTCATCCTTCATAACTGTAAAACCCAATTATCTTCCTATAAAACAACATTGCGGTATGATTCTCTCTTTGTTTTTCCTGTTTTTCTTATCTGATTTCTCTTGTGTCTCTAATATGTTTTTGATATTTAACCATAAACAGTCACATTCTATTGTATTTGGTAATATTTGATGTTAAGTTAGTGAAATTAGTTTACTTATATGTTGTGTCTGCTACTGCAAGCCTGGGTCTCTAAAGTGACAACAGGACACAAGGATGGGGGGCAAAAGTTGTATTTCAGAGAATAAGAATAACAACTGTTAAGGAATAAAGGAAGAACAGTGAAAGGGAAGACGTATTGATCTTTTATGTATATTTTATTTAGATAATCTGAGTGCTATTATTCATGATAAATCAACAACCTGGAAAAGTTCCAAAGCTGTGCCAAAGTCTTTGAGAAAATGCAACATCTTCTTCTCACAATGGAAATGTCACAATGGAAATGTGAAAGTAACCTGAGAAGACAGAGTCTAATCAGCCTAGTTTTTAAGACTACTATCAAGTTGGATAGTCAGGGCTCTTTAGAGGGAAACCTGTCAACTTTCTGTACTCTAAGCCACTTATTGTGGCGTGTACAGTAAGGACTAAAAAATAACTTACACTTTAATAGTGTAATATAACAAATAACAATAATAAAACAAATACTCAAGTGTTATAAAAACACTAAGTAAAGAAATATAACAGGTTATTACCCTGCTGCCAAAACTTCTGTTGATTGAGTAATAACTCAGAAGGGCTAACCAGATTTTATACACGGTTCTTCCAATCAGATTAAATGTATTTAATTGATTGGGGGGGATTTGGTTGAGGAATTTTAAATATAAGATAGTATATAATAAAGGCCAGTCCTCCTTACTTACAGGAGAAGGTGAGCGCCTTTGTAGCTTATAATAAGTTATCTATGTATGTTAAAATTGATGGGGAGGTAATCTTCATTTTAGTGAAGAAAACTCCTTCTTAAATAATAAAATAATTATTATTTCACAAGCTTCTTGGAAGCAGTGATCAGGGCAAGATCACCAGGGGGAACTGAGCACCCTGTTCGTGATCTGATGTGAAAAATGGTGTCATTCCTATGTGGAATGACCCCATAATTATTTCACAATGAATTGCTTAGTGGGAAATAATTATTTCAGCATTAAATAATTATTTCACTAAGGATTACTTGTGAATAAATTTTCTAGGGACCAAGGCTTGAAAAAGCGCTTGCCCTGAGTGATCAGTAATTTAAAATCACATGTACTTATGTATTTAATAAATACTACATAAGTTATGTAATTAAATACATATGTAATCTTATAGTATATATTACTATGGGTTATGCTGGGATTTTCCAGGATTTTCAAGGAAAAAACTATACCAATAAATGGTTCTTTATCCATTTATTGCGTGTTTGAAAATTGATTTGCCAAGGATTTTTTTTAATTAAATTTCCTTGGATTTTTGATAAAAAATAGATATAATTTTACATAATTTTATTATTATATTTTACATGTGGTCATGAGTGTGGTTTGAACACAGAGCCCTATATCTTAACCACATATTTCTAGGGCTTGTTCTTAACTGTTAGACTATATACCAATTGTTGAAACAGTGAAGTATAATTTTTGTCATAATCAAAAAATCTAGTAAAATAAATAAAAAATAAAAATAAAATAAAATAAAGAATAATAGGGGGTATCAAATATGACCAAATCCACAATTATCTAATCAACTGGTTTTGAAAATCACCATTTTTAAAAACTATGGATACCTACATAAAATGGTTCAGAATGCTCAAAAGTGAAATTTTGTGGAAAAACCTAATTAACTGGTTTTAATTGTGGATTTGGTCATATTTGATACCCCCTAATATAATTAAATATTATTAATTATTCAGCTTGCAGTTTCAAGTGTTACATAATGTATGTAATATCTTGGTGGCTGACAAAACCTATGCGGTTTGTTTCCAAGAAAAACCACAGAAAAAGATTGAAGTGAAGCTTATGAATATCTTGAGAGGATTAAGATTGATCTGATCTGATGATTGAAGCTTGATTTGATCTGCTTTGAGGATTGATGATGAAGGATAAAGAGAAAGGGAAAAAGGGGAGATAGAGAAGGACAACTGTCAGATGAGCAAGGTTCAGAACAGGGAATGACTGAAAATACTGGTGAATTACTGGGTGACAGGGGCCTTTGGTTTGTTGGAGTGGTGAGCTGTAACTTGATGAATCCTTGGTGATCTGAGTTGGTGGTTCTGGGTGTCTGGAGGTTGTGTATCCTTCCTGCAACGGGGGATACACCAACTTAAATTTTCAAGGTTTGCTTATGTAATCTCATGTAGATGTGGTTGGCTGGCCTTGTTTCACTTGCCCAGCCAGCTGTAGCGTAGAATTATCTGTTTAATTTCTCTATGAAGGAGTTGAGCAATTCCAAAGTGTTTAGTGAGCACTAAGGTTAAAATCTCATGAAGAAACAGAATATTGATTCAAAATAACACTTAAGAATAAGGATAAAACGATATGAGGCTATTGTTCATTAGTTATTGGTAGAAATGGGAATAAGGCAAGATTTAGGTCAGCTGTGATGACTCTAAGGCTGACAGCTACATACATTTCACTCTATTTTCATTATTTCTCTCTGCTATCCCTTAGAGTTCTTATTTCACTCTCATGTCACACATATGTTACATAATCAACTATTGTACTGATACAGCAGATGTGGAAGGAATCCTCTCCACACACTCACATCTGCCTTGTGTCTGCTGTTCTCAGCTCTGTCTAGCTTATCATTTGATACCCCCTCATGAAAACATTATGGAATCATCATCACATCATTATTACTTGACAACAGATAAATTAATGCAGTATCATTCATTTGCTCCCATAAAATATGGATAGTAGATCAATGATATGTCCCATAAATCAGCCTTAGTAGAAAACAGATAATTGGCACTAAATATCCTCCAATAGATCTGTCTTTACCTGAATTTCCCTTGTACCTTCCTGGTAATGGAAAGACTTTTTATCCTCCAGAGATTATTAGAACACCAACACAGCACATACACCTGAGTTATATACCTTGCCATTTCCGTTTCTCCCAACAAAATAACCCAATTCTCAATATTATTTAGTCTAATACTGTTTACTTTCAATAATTGGCCAAAACTTACCTTTAAACAGGTAAGAGCCATGACCCCCAGTGAGTACCTCCTTGGATGCCTATTAGTGCCTTGTATTGATTTGGATTCACCCTTTTTAGAGCAAGCCTCTCAGATAAATATTTGAGTATTAATTCTATTTTAAAGGATAATTTACCAACAAATAAAT
This sequence comes from Puccinia hordei, assembly GCA_007896445.1. Taxonomy (NCBI): domain Eukaryota; kingdom Fungi; phylum Basidiomycota; class Pucciniomycetes; order Pucciniales; family Pucciniaceae; genus Puccinia; species Puccinia hordei. Next base: position 22,675 of record RDRW01000044.1, read on the forward strand.
ACAATAATCATCAATCTGATTCAGTTACAACCATGAACATGGTTAGTTCCACACCCAGGATGACATTTTTGGGTAAAAATGAAGATGAAGACATAAACAATGGGCTCAACTAGACCCCATGATACCTCTTCCTTTTTTTTATCTTTACATTTTTATTTACTGTTTTCTCTCCCCAATTTTATTCACTACTTATAATCATTGTTGTATTTGGTTTTTCTGAGTATATCAATGAAATGACTGGGTTTGTTAGTTAGTTATTTAGTTCTGTTCACTTTTTATATCTTTATATATCCCTCTCACACTGAATGAACCACCAAAGCCTTTGAGGCTATGATACTTGGGAAATGACTGATTGTTGTGATTTAATCCCTCAATTGATTGTTGCAACCAGTGGCTGTTAAATGGTTTGTCAACCAATCTTGTCTAAGTATGCTGGTAAATTATCCAGATTTTGTCTTGAATGTCTTCCAGTGTTTAAAACTTTGGTCCAACTTTCTGGCACTTGTCAAGGTGCTGTGTACTATAACAGAGCCTGTTTTTTCAAAAAAAAAAAACAGCCCATCAAAGTAATGAAATGAGAGACAAGTTGACATGGAGTATCTGCTTGATTTCATCAGTGGAGTTTTGGAGGCAGAATTCAGCTAAGCAGTTTTGCATAGGGTCAATGATTTGTTGTGACATGGCTTTTGATGTGGAAATTGCATGCATTCTCAGGAACACAACTCCCTAGTAGACTTTCCATGGGGGAATTAGGTGGAACTTGGTCTGAAAACTGGAAAATTTGATTCCTATTCCATTATGGAATGACTGTGATTGGTTCCAACATATACTTGTTTAATTACTTACACAAACTAACTAATCAAAAAAGACAACTGATGATCGACCCTGTTTTGACTTTTCCTCTGTGCCAACAACTAAGGATAGGATCATACATGTTTTTCTAAAAGCAAAAAGGACGATACTTAACCCAAGTCGAAAGAACATGTGTATTCATGACGGTCTCACTTGATAAAGGCAGCAAACAAATAAATCCAAAATTTAATTCGAAAAATAGAATAGTTCAAGGGTCCATCTTGTTTTGCAAACCAATTCGAAAAAAAAAGAAAAAAAAGGTAACAAAAACAACAAAAGGGCGATTAAGAGACAAATTTAATGGAAAGGTCTTGGCTATAGTTGTTAGCAGGAGATTCTTCAGCCTGGATTTTGGAATGATGGTCGAAATCCTCCTGCTGTTCCTCGTCGTCATGATCTATCTCGTGTTTGCTGGAAAAGGTTGTGTTTGCATTCGGCAATTCCTGCTTATCATCGTCTTTAGTATGACTCGTCTTGTCTTCATCACCTTCATCGTCATCCTTTTCAATCATTTCTTCCAACAACTTTATCCTGAACTGTTTTTCATCCGCTTCCTCTTCCTTCTTCGCAGCAATGTCTTTCCATTTTTCGACCTCGTTTGTCAGTTCTAGGATCTTTAGATTGTGCGCTTCGTGTAGCTCAATCAAATTTGTATTGTGATTGATTGCGTCGCCTAGTTTAGATCCCGGAGATTCTTGCAGAGTTTTCAGTCGAGCTTCGAGTTCCTCTTTCTTGCACATTTCTTGTTCGACCGTTTGACTGAGTTCTTCCACCAGAGCCTGTGACATTTTGATTCTTTCATCGCCCGATTCAAGACGTTCTTTGATGGCCGATAATTCCTTCTGCAAAAGTGTTTTCTCTTCGATGTGCTTGGTCGTTTCTTCAGAGTGCAGTTCACGCGCGTGCTCAAAGTTGGCAATTAATTCTCCATGGCTTTTTTCCGACAGGAGTCTTTGTTCTTCAGCATCTTGCCGGGTTTTTTGTAGAGTTTTCTGAAGTTCTTCCAATTCTTCCGATTTAACAGGCTCGCTCGCCTTTGCCTCCAGATCCGCCAGAGCAGCGCGGCCGGTTTCAAGGTCGGCAGTCAATCGATTGATCTGATCCAAGTGATCTTGCTTGCTCTTTTGAGTTGACAAGAGATCGGAATGCAACGCTGAAAGTTCTAATCTTGCTTGCTCAAGCCCAGCTTGAAGAGTAGCTTTCTCGGATGCAAAGTCGGACTGCAAGGCAGATCGCACAGCCTCTAGCTCAGCTCGGTGCGATTGTAACAGCTAAAAGGTGAAGAAGAGCCAGAAACTGGTCAATTGGACGTCGAATTGCTGCAAGAACGATCGAGACTTGCCTGCTCAGTAGATTCTTGAGATGTTTGACGGAAAGTCTTGAGTTGGTCGATATGAGCTTCGTTCAGCTCGTCTTTAGCTCGCTGATACTCTTGTGCGAGTTGAAGTGCATGCTCCGTTTTGAGCGCTTCCATGTCGCTCAAAAGTCGTTCTTCTAAAGCCTGTGTTTGGAGGCATACAAAATCAAAGAAAATAAGTACGGATCTTGTGCTGATGTCACCTATCCATCAAAGCTTGGGTATGTAACAATGGGTGTTGTTCAATTACCTGTTTTTCAGCAGTAAACGCATGGTTCTGAGAAGATAACTCGTCGAGTTCATTTTTCATAAGCGATTTGGCTTCCTTGAGCTCTGTGATCTCTAACTCCAACTTGGCCAGAGCAGAAGCGTGTTCTTCCTTCAACGTAGCAATACTGGATTCGAAGTCTTCTTTTGCGATCGATCTTGCTTGTTCGATAGCATTTGTGAGCTCTTGGTTAGTCTCTTCTTTGCGAGCAGCGTCTGACAAAGCGGCGTCTTCTTGCATGCCCGCGAGTGCTTTTTCTGCTGCTGCAATCTTAGCCTCGAGGTCCCCACGTAAGTGTTGAACTGCAGATTCATGCTCTCCGGTCAGGTTCTCAATCTGGGAAGCGTGTTCAGTTTTGAGATGTTCTAACTCCTCCAAGTGCTTTTGAGAGACTTCTTCGGTCTTCTTGGCAATCTCTGTAGACAGGGCTATCTCGGCCTGAGTGACCGCTTCGCTCTGCGCGTCTTCAGATCGACGCTTCAGTTCTTCTAATCGTGATTCAAGTGCGGACTTTTCGGCCTCAAATTTGACTTGGGTTTCGTCGAGTTTAGATTCCAATTCTTTGGCATTTTGAATCGAAGCCTCATCAATCGCAGCCTGCTTAAAAGCAATGGCTTCAGCCAGCTGCCGTTTTAACTCGACAACCGAGTCTGTAAGCCGGGCAACTTCATCCGAAGACTCCCTATGGAGGGTAGCTAGACCCGCTTGCTCCTTTTGATGGGAACCAACCACACCTTCAAGTTCTGCGACGCGGGCCCTTTCAATTTCGAGTTCAGCTTTCATTGTATCAACCACGGCAGTCGAGCTAGGGGCTTCGGTTTGGGAAGGGTTTGTTATCTCCTCCAACTTGGCGGTGAGGCACTGGATCTCGGCTGTCAATTTCTCTTGTTCAGCGACCGAGTTCTTTGTTGCTTCTTCCAAGCGGGCTTCAAGGGTTGCCAATTCATCGGACTGGGTAGCCAATTTGAGCTCAGCTTGAGATAGCTGTAATTGAAGACAAGAAGAAAGAAGGAAGAAGAAAAATATTAATATCATATCGCTTAACTGCATAACCAGAAATACAAAAGACCAGATACTAATATCATATTCCATATATCTAGCTCCGAATTACAGACCTTGTTTTCCAACTCAGCAGTAACCTGGCTAGTAGCATTGGCGGCGGGTTTTGCAGCAGCGGTCTTTGCAGTCATGGCAGAGGGCGCAGTGGACAATTTCCTTCCGGGGGCAAGTGTGCTTTGGGCATTTCGCAATCCAGTTGAAGCGGTGTTGTTCAAAGGAAGCTTTCGAGAAGTACCTCCAGCGGCAACAGCGCTGGTCGTGGTCGTCTTAGGTGGCACTCGGGTAGCAGTTGAAATGATACTTGTCCTACGAGAGGCCAGCGGTGCTGGCGGGGAAGCTGCAGCGGTAGCGGATGGTTTAGTGACTGTTCGACCAGGCACGGGTCGGGCAGTAGTAGAAGCGCGAACGAGTGGTTTGGTTGTCGTGGTGGTGGTGGTGGTGGAAGCACGTGGATGAGCTTTGTTGGGGGGGAGAGGCTCGGACTTCTTGATAGCAGTTGTCGGCTCCTTCTTAACTGGGGCGGCCGGTTTGACCGGGGCGGGACCAGAAGTCTGATTGGTGGTAGGGTCATTATTCGTAGGATGGGAAGGCTCTTTAGAGTGTGAAACGGTCGGTGCGGATTTTTTCATGGCAGCAGGACTGGCCTTGGGTGAAGTGGTTTTGTCGCCTGTACCTTTTTCTGTTAAGGAGAAATGCATGTGATCGGACAATTAGTGATCGGGAAGTAAAAGGACGAATAAAAAGGCAAGTAGTAGTATTGGGTAGATATACCAAAGGCAGCGATTGCGGCAGCAATGCCTCGTTTCGCAGGGCCATTGAGGCCTGTGGTGCGAGCTTTAGGTCCAGGAGAGGATTTTTCGGCCTCGAGTAGCGAGTTCGGTTTATCTGAGGCGGCTTGATGATCCGGAAGGGAGGGTAGATCAGAGGATAGGTCGTTTTGATCGTTAGTGAGTGCGACTACGGGCTCCATCGATGAATCTGAATTAGTAAATTATGGTAATCAAGCAAGCTGAGCTAACTATGCAAGTGAAGGAAATATGAGTATTGTTGTAGTTTGTAGTCAAGCTTGACGATTTACGAGGGAGTCGATTAACAAGGATGGAGGTAGAGGGAGATGTTGATGGTACAAGGTGATGGTCAAGAGGATCGACCTGATTAAAACAAAAATCAGATCAAAAGTCAGAAATCAAAAAGTCAGAAATCAAAGTAAACGTATAAAAGGGTTAAGGTTTATGTGGTAGCTCGTAATCTAAATGCATATTTACATACATTTTATATCCTAATTGGAAAAAACCTCCGATCACTCAAGTCACAATGTGTATCACCCTAATATCACCCCGGGCAAATTGGGGTCATGTGTGGCATTTTACATGTTACAAGCTACTGTACATCACATGAAAGAAAAAAAAAACCCCGCGCACCCTGGATCATGTCACAACTACGTGACATGATATCATGATGCACAACACACAACATGTGAGGCCTCACAGATCCATCCATCCATCCCCTTTCCCAAATGACATGTCAGGAATGTTCAAAACACCCTTACAGCTGGTCCAAAACCAGACATAACTGGTCATATTCCAGTGATATGTCATTTCACAGTCTATTGCTCATATATTTAAATACTACACAATGTACATTTAGAGACTTATAAGATCATAATTGACCTGTATATGTAATACATAATTGTTGAGTTTTCTTCTTCTTCTGTTCCTCCCAAAAATCCCCTTCTTTACTCTTTTCTTATATCAACTTGGACCAAACTAGAACACTGCATTTATTTACTAGGTTTTATTGTATTTACAAACTCCAAGCACTATTTGTTTGATTGTTCTCTTTTTTGATTCACTTTCTGATATTAAAATTTAATTAGTTGAATTAACGCCTCATACTATTTGTGACCTATAAAAATATTTTGTCTTGATTAATTTGTCTGGCTTGACTAAAAGAGACTGAGATGCCTGTCTAGTCAATTACTTGCAAGAACCTATTTTTTCTGTCTCTTAAATTTTATTCAATTTCTCTTATTCATTATTGTTGTTTTTTCTAAACCACAAATTGAACACTTGTACCTAGTCTATAAATACATAGCCTAGTCCAAGCAATAAGAAATCATCAGTTCTCCTCAAAAAATAAAAGTCCCCATCTTTTGAGTCACCCCAGAGTCTGTTCAAAAAATCCTCTCCTCTATTCTTCTCCCCTTTCTCACTTCTAAAATTCTCTCAATAATCCTACTGCCTACCTATCCTGCATTCCTTGTCTGCTCAAGAGCTCATCCACCAATGTGTCTGCATACTTGTATCTGTAATGCCGGCAAAATAAAATTCAACAGCAAAGGGCCTCTTCTCACCCAACACACCATCCACAATCATCTTCTCAAGCAATGGAAGTCCACAGCAATTCTGTCAACTAATGAACTGATTCAAAGATTCGAGGCAAACAAAACTCCTGTGGGCAAGGAAGAGCAAGAAGAAACTGGTATTCTCAATCTTTTTTCCTTGACTAAAAAACCATAGCCACATGTTAACTAGTCTTTTTCTTTCTATCTCAAACACAGGTGAATCAAATGATTCAACTCAATAGCTACTCCTTTCTCTTGTCTTAGTTGCAAATCTACACCATGTTACCCAATTATCTCAAACTGAATCAAACACCAATCCAGCCACCCTGGAATCAATTATTTATACCTTCAAAGGCAAAAAGAACAGCAGAGCACTTACTAGGTTCCCACTGGTTGTCCAGACTGCAATGGACTGGCTGAAGATTTGAAACATCTATTACTCAAATATTATGTTGTCTTGGATGCTTCCAAATTTTCAATCCAAGGATTTGATATATCCATATATTGAAGAGTGATGTGGACAGTCATCATAGCCATGCTGTGTGATAATGAGTCACATCACACATTTTGACAGATTCTACTGAGAGTATGGTACCTGCATGCACATACTGTGGGGTGCAGGAATTGGAATTCTACATGACATCAGTATGGCAGCTCCAGGTTGGCTACCTGACATGCTGTCATGTATTTGTGACAGGTCCTCCATAACCTGACAGGCATAAATTACTGTGCAACCTGTATGGTGTACAGGACCCCAATTTTCCTGGAGTGAATCTAGAGATACAAACTAAGGCTGTAACCCAGGGTTTGGGAAAGGATTTCTGTCCATCCTGTTCCCAAAATTTAACACCACCCAAATAAACCCCCATGTCCCTGGGTCTTCCAAAATTTTGGACCACAGAAGTATAAATTTAGTTTCTTCTTGAATCTCCATAACCAAAAAATAAGTAAAAAAATAGTTATCTGAATAAATTCAAGTTTCTTGATCAGTTCTACACTCCTCATTGTCACATGTATATAGGTTATAGGCTAATGAGGCTAATCAAAAATCATTTGAGTCTAACCTACCATCTTTTTTCAACTAATCTTCTCTACATGTAACCACCCAGGTGGTACAGGTTGTATCAAGAAGATATCCTAACCAACTCCACCCAGGGGGTACCACCGTCTTTGATTACTTCCTTCTCATCAACATCAACAGATTGGACAATACTAATGAGTAACGTGGGGAAATTCATCCTCAGGGGTGGAGGTATCAATTCTTCTGCTTTAGGTGCTCCTCTATGACCATAGAATTTAGTTTGGTCTGCAAATTCCCCAACAAGTGAGGGTTGTATTCCATGACCCTTTGGAACAATGAATTGTATTCAAAACATGATCTGACTTGTGGGTAATTATGAAAATATCTTTGGTTTTTATGATCATACAGCTTGGCTTATGATGAAAGCAACTTCATTAATTGATATTTGTTAAAGCTAGTGGCTATATCTTGTATAGGGCTCAGGCATGTTGAATGGATTGAGACATTCCTTATCACACCATTGAAACTTTCAATTTTTTCAGTAGCAAACAAACTTTCAGGGCCAAAGAGCCTAATTGATTCTGGTAGATGCAAAACATGGTGGAATTTTGGCTTTTTTCTCACCTTCCTGACATAATACATGCATGATATAATAAGAGATGGATTGTATTCTCTAGATCCCAAATTTATTCTTCCATGTCAATGATGACACCATGGAAGTTTTCTCAGCAACTGTTTACAAGTTTCTTCTTCCAACTCATGCCAAGGTTTGGTCTGATCCTTGTTAGATACTGGTTCGAAGTTGGTTTGGTTTTGGTCTGAACTTGGTTCAAATACCAAGGTGATGTAATAGCAATCTATAATAATGTTACCTGGAATAATTCCAGATGTTTTGTGTAATGTGACTGTATAATGTAAACCATAATGAAACCCAACCCAACTTTATGATCAGGTGTATTTGATCCATCATTTTGACCAAAGAAAAGATTTTTTTGGCCATGATGATTTCTAACCTGTGGGGAAGCCCATCCCCTATAGGTTGCTCTGAAACATTCTTTTTATAATTTCCAGTGCACAAAGAATTCAAAAGGAAGTATGTGAAGTGACAGAGGTATTATCAATTCTGCTTGAACTTGGTCCCCTCTGGCACTTTTTCCCCTTGGGCCAAGGTACAACATGGAGAGGGTATCATCCTTGCCAACAATATGCAGTTGTTTTCTCAAATCATGATTTTAACCTGGTTTGAGTTTGTTTTGAATTTCCTGAGGGGATATCTGGAAGAATTTGTCACAAAAATGTACTATATTACCACTCAGACAAGTGATTCTGAGCTGAGTGCCCAAACACTGGAATATTAGGTGAAATATTTGAAAATGTTATATATAATTTTCACCTATATGTACACACATTCTTTTTTGGGGATGATCTGAAGTGATCAAGAACCCCTGGATAATCTGTTGAAGGGAACACGGGATGAGTTGCCTGAAGTTCACAGATGGAAGATCTTGTGACACTAATGAGTGAGAAAGGAATGGTTTTGATTCACTAGAGGGAAAACACCAGTAACAATCTAGTATGAATTATATACAAGATTGTTTGTGTTATGGTTAGAAGAATACTTGACAATTCATACATGCATACTATTCCAACATAATCTGGGGCTCCCCTTAACTTGTTGTGGACTTCCAACTCTCTTGTGACAAAAGTCAGAAAATTCCTTAACAACTTTTTATGTGAGAATGCCCAGATGCCTATCTGCCACCTGCCAGATCAAAACTGGTTATTGTGGGTGATTCAGCACTTTTTCATCCTTTAATGAAAAAAAAACAAAAAAATCATCAAGGGGATAGCCAGTGAGTGAAGCTAGCTCAGTTCAAAAGTAAATCACCTAAATAACTATTGAGGAGATTGGTGTTTGTCAAACTTTGAGATTTTATTGTGTAATTAACAAATGATAACAATGTTTGAGCCTAACTCACTCATTTTTTCATCCTGTATAATTTTTTACTTGAAAAATTGGGGATGAGTGATTCCCTTTTCATCAAGTATTTCAAACACTTCATTTCATTTGCTGGGATTGATTTTTAAATTTGTTAAATATGTAAGGACTGTGAGTCCTTCACTGAGAAGTTTAGTAGAGATCATGGCAAAGGGCCTGAATTTCAATGAAAGGAGTGTCTTTCCACAGGAATGGTAATGAATTAAAACCTAGGCGAAGACCAGCTTGAAGAAGAAGAGAGGTGAGTGTTCCAAGTACAAGATATATAGAGCAACAGTACTATGTATAAGGAGATTTATGTATGCCTATACTATGTTATGATTTCAGTAAGGGTGAAACCCTCACAACATATTGGAAAATCAGTTGTGGATTGGGTGTGACAACAGATGAATTTTCCAAATCAGGCAATGGGCTTTTACCACAAGTGCTTGAATTGTGTACATACCATATTTCTTCTTTTGGAAGACAGATATTCAGAGTTCAATTTGGTTGGTGGAGATTGCAGACTTATTCCACCAACTAAGCCAACCTTAAGAAAAAATGAACCAAAAAATCAGTTAAAATAAAAGTAAAACATAGAAAACTACACAATACTCACCAGGGCTTGAGCCCATCTTTGGAATACACCAGTAGTCAAGGGAATGTATTGATTTGGATCTGTTGGATTTATGAATACAGGCAGTTTCTTGTGGTACTTTGTGGTTGGAGGTGAGAAAAGAAAAACTGATTCATATACACATTCATTGGGTTGAATTCATCAGCTGTTATTATTTTGCCAGGATGATGTGGAGCTGGGCGCTTTGAGGAAGATGCCTGTTCTAGCAGCTTCCACTGTCAAGACATGGTTCTTCACCTCAACTACTTCCTTTTCTCTCTTTGCTACCGTCCTGCTACCGTCCTTGGATTTTCCATGTAGATAATAAAGTAAGCCTTTGTACAATCCATACCAAGCTCAATTACACATTCCATCCAACTAGTAAAGGAATTACTGTTTTTTATAGTATAGTTTGCTGATTTGGCAAACTTAGGTTCCATTTTAGCATTCATTGCAATTCTCCAATCCATATGTGGAGTGCCTTTGGAAATGGAATTGCAAATCAATGCACCTGAGCTTTCAAGGTGGTTTTTGCACGCTCCAGCCACCACATCTTGAAAATCAGCCAGAGTATTGACTCCAGAAGTGATGTCAACTATGAAAATTATTACAAGGCAACACAAGTGGAGCCCAGCCAATATTATATTGGTTTCTTGGTTTTGGTTAATACATCTTAAAGCTAGTACTAAGCTCAAACATTTGGGGCTAACCTTGTTTGCCATTGATACACAAAACTAGTTATTGGTAAGCAGCTGATAAATAAAAAATAAGAATTTAAAGCCACTTCTGCAAAATCTTCCTCAGGCTCCCCAGAAAGGTGGATGTGCTGGAATTCACTATTGATCAATTAACCTGGTGGTGGGTTCTCTCTTGCAAAGAGATCCAGGCCAAAATGGGACATTGTGATGGGTCTTGGCTCAAAATTGATTTTTGATGTGGCCAGTGGGTTTGGAAGCCAACATAGAGAAATAAAGCTGTTGGACATCCAGACTGGATGAGAAAAACAGCTGTTGACGATCTGGACTGGATGAGAAAAAAAGCTGTTGACCATACAAGCCATCAATGGACAGCAATGTTGGCTGCTGTGGCCATGGTCATTTTGGATGATACTATTGTTGTTTGAATTAAGCTTGGACAGTTCAAAGATGCAAGAAATGTAGATTTATGTGGTTAGTCAGCTGTATAGCTGTGTAAGACCATGGTTTTTGCCATAGCTTATGTCATGGTACCTGCTGTGATTGCACAGCAGCAGGATCCAAACAATATTGGTCTCCCAAACAACACCTCCCATCTATCCCTCCCAAACAGAATCTCATCTATGCATCCCAAACAACATCAGAAATTTGAAACACAAACAAAAGCAATGGTTTTCCGGTTGTACAAGCCAGAAACCAAGGCCAACACCGTTTGATTAGCTCTTCAAGGCCAAAGGTTTGCATCCATCTGCCAAATTCTTGGAGCTGGTATAACAGGCCAATTGTTCCATTGGTGGCTCAAGCTCTACAAGGAAACCCAATGTGTTTTCAGGGACCCAGAAATCTATGAGGCCCGTGGACAACCTGCTTTACTATCAAGGGAGGATTGCTGATTACTATCAAGGGAGAATTGCTGATTCATGTTGGAAGTTGTCCAACATGAACCTGGATTGTTTCTTGACAAGATATGAGAGAAGCTATACAGCTCCAATAGGATGCTGCTCAGCAAATTGGCCTTGCACAGCAACCTTCTCAAATGCTTGTTGATTACAGTGAAAAAACCCAAAACATCTCATATTTGCAAATCCCTGGTGGCTAAATATGTGTTCATCAAACGTATGGACTTCTTTCCTGCCAAGTTCTTGGTATTCACAGGTTGGTCTATTCATTATTCTATTTGTTTGAGAGTTAAACTTACTGATAATTGTATTAAAGACAAAAGTGCATTTGTTGATAAATATTTACTTCAATCATTTGCCCGATGTGGAACTACTCTAAGGCCAGAATAGAGCTTGGAAGGGATATGTATAACTACACTAGTACTAATGTAAGTTAAGACAAAGGTGCTGATATAAGAGCTGCCTTCCTGACTAATGCTGATGGGGAAGAGTGTAACACTAAGAATAAAATAAAAGGTGTGGCTTTTCTATTTTAATCTTAGACTGACTAGTACTTATAAGCTGACTACTATTACCTCTGAGGTATGGGTAGTTGAGGCGAAGTTGTGAGGGAAAATGGTTGTGTAAAAGGGTTTAAATGGCAAGGATATCTAAAAATGTCTAGGTAAGAAGTGTCTTTGATGAAATTGAATCTAATATTTGGGGTAAAAGGTCATACAGGTTGTATGGGGTAGAAATTGCATGGTGGTAATACTACAACAGAGTGGAGTATATATGTGTAAAGGGCCCTTCAAGAGGGGAACAAATGATGAGCACAGTATTACAAGATATGATGATGAGCAATGTCCATAATAGTAATAGTGATGAGCAAAAGACTACAAGTGTAATAGTGAAGTGAATGTATGTAGCAATGATGAGCATTTGATGTAGATTATGTAAGATGTTTTATTTACTGAAATAATAATGACTTGGATGATGTAAGCCAAAAGAAAAAGAAAAGAAAAGAATGTACCTATGAAAACTATGAAGGCTAATATCTTCTGATCCAAAAGGAAATCAAGGGTGGTTTGAGTGAGTGACTAGGGGTAAAATAAGGTGTAGAATCGGAATCTAGAATAATATTCATGGATATATCGATGGAATATGAGATGTAGAAAGAATGATGTGAGAAGGAACAGGATTACCACACCGATTGCTCCGAGGCACCCCAGCCAAGCGTTTCTTATTCAACCAGAATTCAGATTGTCTGAACCTTCTTCCAGAAATATCAATAGATGGAATGGTGAACCCAACAACTACATTCAAAACTTACAATGGGTGCAAATTTGAACATTTCTTGGAATACAACTTGGTAAGTCATTTTGTTATGTTTTTCTTAAGAACGTTCCTGAATTTGTTCTGCAATGTAGCTTCCTTGCATGAATAGATACCCAGTACCGAACTCAGTCCTTGTGTGTGATAACACAACTTACCATTGAGGCGATCATGTGGTCAAATTGTGTGAGGCAGCTGGGGTTCAGACTATCTTCCTTCCACCCTATTGTCCTGAGTTAAACCAAATTGAGTTGGTGTTTGCGGAAGTCAAACACAAGGTTTGATCTTCAAGAATATTGGAGCAAACTGATGACCCTGAATGGGAAATTTGGCGAGTGACTGCAGAGGTAATGACAGCTAAGTTTTGTTAAAATCTCTACAAACATTGTGGATATTGTGTCCCACAAATCTCAGCTGTCTGATAATATATTTAGTTTATTATCTTCTTCTCATTGATAGTTTCATCTATTAAATGTTCTACTTTTTTTACCAGCCAAGATATCAATACATTGATTTTACCCTTCTCATAGCTTATTCAACCAATCAAAGTCTGAGTTATTTATAATCAAAAAGTTATCTTATAAATATCATATTTTGGTTGAATAGTCCATCAAAGGACTTGAAATGAATTCTTAATTTGAAATGTGTGGCCAGAAAAAAAATGAATTCTCAAGTGGTGATCATAAATCTATTCTTGTGATTGGAATACATGTTTTGGGTAATATAGCCAAAACAAGGAATTGGACAAGATGATTTAGACAAAATTATTGGGCAGGTTAAGGGTCTACAGTATACATAGTGGTCAGATGAGTAATGGATAATTGTGGCTACATGATAAGCTACAAGAAAGATACACACTTGAAGAGAATTGGATATTAAGAAGTCAAAAATCTATCAAACTTGGACACATTGTCACATAACTGAGCAATCCTACCATCACTTAACCCACATTTACTCATTTTCTCTGGGGTAATTCTCTTTGATTTGAACATCTTTGGATGTGCCAATTCATTTTCATCAAGGATCTTGATGACATTGTCTTTTTTTCTGGCCTTATTTTCACACAATAGGGGGTATCAAATATGGCCAAATCCACCATTATCTAATCAACTGGTTTTGAAAATCCACTATTTTTAAAAACCATGGATATCAACATAAAATGGTTCAGAATTCTCAAAAGTGAAATTTTGTGGAAAATCCTAATTGACTGGTTTTAATTGTGGATTTTGTCATATTTGATACCCCCTAATCTACATATTAGGGGGTATCAAATATGACCAAATCCACCATTATCTAATCAACTGGTTTTGAAAATCCACCATTTTTACAAACCATGGATACCTATATAAAATGGTCCAAAATCCTCAAAAGTGAAATTTTGTTGAAAAACCTAATTCACTGGTTTTAATTGTGGGTTTGATCATATTTGATACCCCATATTTGATGTATTATGTCAGCCACCAAGATATTACATGTAATTATTAATATTTAATACTTGAAACTGCAACTTGAATAATCATAATTATTCTTTATTTATGATTATGATTATTATTATATTTACTTTGACATTCTGAACAAAATGGAAATTAGACTCACCTATTTCAACAAATTGTCTCATAGTCTAAAAGTTAAGAAAAGGCTTAGAATTATCTGACTCAAAAAAAAGGATCTGGGTACAAACCACACTCATGACTATATACAAAATCCTCATTAAAATTACACCATTTTTACCAAATATAAGTAACATTTAATTAATGAAAATCCTTGGAAAATTAATTTTCAAACACGCAATAAATGGATAAAAAACCACTTATTGGCATAGTTTTCTTCTTGAAAATCCTGGAAACTCCAAGCTTAACACATAGTAATTTATAGTATAGAATTACACATAAATTAATGTCAATCTTTTTTTAAAACATATTAAATGGGGGGTATCAAATATGACTAAATCCACCATTATCTAACTGACTGGTTTTGAAAATCCACAATTTTTAAAAACCATGGATATCAATATAAAATGGTTCAGAATTCTAAAAATTGACATTTTGTTGAAAAACCTAATTCACTGGTTTTAGTTGTGGATTTGGTCATATTTTATACCCCCTAATAGGGGGTTGATAAACCCACACCCACACCCAAAGCACGCCCTTGTAAAAAATGTGTGCAGCCTGCAAACCTTTTTTTTATTGGTGTGAGGGCTGCACGCCCACTTTTGGGTGTCAGCACGTCTACAGGCGTGCAACACCCACCCAAAACAGGGCATGCAGTTGCACACCCTATTCAGAAAAGGGTGTGCTGACGGCACAGTCCCCATTTTTTGGGACTGTGCTGTCAGCAGCCGCACGGCTTGACTGGGGGGGATCCCTCCGGCTGAGGAGGTCATACAACCTCCTCGGCCGGAGGGATCCCCCCTGGTCAAGGAGGTTATACAACCTCCTCAACCGGGGGGGATCTCTCCGGCCATGGAGGTCATACAACCGCCTTGGCCGGAGGGATCCCCTCCGGTTGAAGAGGTTGTATAACCCCTTTGACCGGAGGGAATCCCTCCGGTCAAGGAGGTCATACAACCTCCTTGGCCGGAGGGATCCCCCCCGGTCAAGGAGGTTGGAAGGGGTTATACAACCTCTTCAACCGGAGGGCATCCCTCCGGCCGAGGCGGTTGTATGACCTCCTTTGCCGGAGAGATCCCCCCCGGTCAAGGAGGTTGTATAACCTCCTTGACCGGAGGGGGATTCCCTCCGGTCAAGGAGGTCATACAACCTCCTTGACCGGGGGGGATCCCTTTGGCCGAGGGGGTTGTATACCTCCCTGGCAGGGCGTGCAAACCGCACACCCTGGTTTGAACAGGGCGTGCGGCTGCACACCCATCCTTGGGGGTGTCACACGCCTGTAGATGGGCGTGCGAACTGCACACCCATCTACAAGCGTGCCCATTCCCAAAACAGGGTGTGCAGCACGCACACCCGTCAAAAAAAGGGCATGCGGGCTGCACACCCTTTTTTTGATGGGTTTGTGGCCAGGGGTGTGCATTTATCAATCCCCCCCCCCTAATATGCAATAAAGACTTGTCAATTTATTCCCACCTGATTTTCTCTCCAGGGCAAGCGCTTTTCAAGTAGAAACTCCAAACAAAGTTCTATATACATGTAATTAAAAGTTGAAATCATTATTTTAGTTTAATTAAGAGTGAAATAAATATTAAACTATTTTAATTAGTGTGAAATACATATGGTATCATTTTAATTAAAAATGGGACCATTTACCACCTCTGACAACAAAAAGGTTGATCAGATTCACCTCCTAATCTTCCCCCAGTCCCCACTGTCAAATGAATTGACAGAGGAATTACTCCAAAATATTTATTATTTACAGAGGAGATATCTTCACCAAATTGAAGAGATCCTCCCCATCAACTTTAACTATACATAGATAACTTATTATAAGCTACCAAGGCGCTAAACTTATCCTGTAAGTTAGGAGGACTGGACTTTTTTACTTCTAACTATCTTTAATAGTTAGAATTTTTCAAAACACCCCAATTAAATTAATACACTTAATTTAATTAGAAGAACTGTGTTAAGGTCTAGTTAGCCCTTCTGAGGATATATTTCCCATAACAGAAGTTTGGCAGCAGGGTAATAACCTGTTTCTTTTTGTACTTAGTGTTCTATTAATCAAACACCAAAGTAATATTTTATACAGTTATATCTTCATATTACACTTTTTAAGTGTAAGACCTTTTTAATTCATCACTGCAAACACCACAATAAGTGGAATAGAGTTCAGTTTTTTGACTTGGGTTGGGTAATAAATGGAGGTACTGTTGGACTCAGTCAAGGGACTGCGACTATGGCAATATTGAGCCTCATTGAGTTTGTGTCTTTTGGCTGAAGAAACCACCTCAAAGTTGATGGTGGATGGAGGGGAGTAGAGTGAATCTCCTTCCTTTTGTTTGATCTATGAAAAATACAGTTAGAGTTAGTATAGCCACTATCATAATTGGAAGATATCAAATCATCTCACAAGGTCATGGGCCCATTGTTGGAACACCGCTCCAGTCAAAAGCATATATTGTTTTGGTTTTGTTGGATCAATAGGCACTGGAAGTTTATGATCATACTTAACATTTGGATGGTGAATAGACAGAATCTTGTTCATTATGAAATTGAGTCCATTGAAATTGTTGGTGCTTGTATTTTCACCTGGGTGGATGGGGATCAGAGACGGTTGCTTGGAGGAATTTGTGTTGAATTCCACCTGCTGAGTCAGAATATGGGTTTTGATCTCAAAAGAAGCTTTGGCCTTTTGAGCTAAGATTTCCGGATTTGCCATTGAAAAATGCAAGGCAGATATGGTTAAGACTTTTCCAAGGCTGAGTATACAATTCATCCAGTTGGCGAACCCTTTCTTGTCATGAACCGTGTGATTCTCTTTTTTCTGGAATTCAGGTGCAATCCAAACACTCGGACTCATGCTCCAGCCAAGTGGTGGAGACCCAGTAGTGATGGTGTTACAAATCAGACCACCAGCCCCCTCAAAATGCTGGTTGCATGCAACAGCCACAAGTTCTTGGAAATTGCTAAGCTTAATTGCTCCAGCCTCCAGAAGCACCTTGAATGCCTGAGTAGACCTGACAGGCTTCCATGCAGGCTTACTTTGCCCGGCCTTGATAAAATACAGTTTAAAGGTTGTATTTCAGCAAATCACCTGTTGCTGCATGCAAACCAAATGATATCAGCCATTTGCATGATGTCCACTCCCCAAAAAGATAACAAACACAAACTTACTGGTAATTTGGCTGGCAGTGGGCCTATGCCATGAATCCTCCAGTTTTTGCTAGCGGTATGATAGCCCGGTGGTGGGTTGTCCCTTCCAAAGAGATTGTATCCAAATCACAACATTGGGTTGTTAATTCCACTTCTTGCTGGTTTTGGTGGGATGAGGCTTGGGCCAGTTGGCTGTTCTTCACCCAGGCACCACAATTAGAGGTAAGCTGTGAAAATTGATGACATCATGGTGTCACCCAAAGTATCATGCCTTTATGACTTAAAGACTTGGGCAAAAACCCAAACCTAAAATTTGAAAATCCATGAGTTTCCTGTGGATATCCTGCACATCCATCCAAGGATTATTCAAACAACAATAATATAGCTTTTGGAAGTAAAAACCACAAAGCCAAAAAGAAAACTTTAAACTCTATTTTAACATTTTTCATGAACCTTGGTGCAAATCACTCCAAGCATAATTATTAAAAACAGAATATGTAAAACCAGGGAGAGTGTAGCGCCCTCACACAATATTTTCTGAGGCATGTTGATGGCTACTACATAGGCTGAAGCCGGTTTTGGCGGCTGCTTTTGCTTGTCAAAATTGAATGCTGATTCTGCAGAACTTGAAATCAAATCAGTGAAATTTTTGGAACTTATTTGATCAAGCTTCAACTGATCAAAAGAAACCCCTTTTCCTTTTTGCTCTCCTGAGTCTATGAAAACCTTGGCCAGCAGCTTTTGGGGCAAAGTGGAAGCATAAAACATACCTGAGCTGCCTGAGAAAATTAAGAGCATTTACATTGGTCAGGTTAAATTGCCGGGTTAAGGCGAGTTAACTTAGCCAAGCCTGATAGGGCACACCCATTGTTTACAGGCTAGAAACAGGTTAGCAATCCAGAAGTTTGATTTCAGGTTAGCAGTTGCTAAATTTAGCAACCACTTACCTGAAATCAAAACTCTGGCTTGCTCACCTGGTTGCAACAGCTTTTATACTATACTTGTTTGGGGGATAGAAAAAGTAACTATGACATCTCGCCACTCCAAACATTGGAATCAGTTAAAAAATCTGCCTACAAGTAGATCTGGTTCTTGCATCATCCACTGAAGAGCCGGATTCAAGTACTGGTCAAGCTTGGAGGATAACATCTTGGGTGGTTTGACTGGCCTAGGTTTGAATTTGCCAATGTTCAAACCAGCTTTTTCAAGCAGGTTTGGTCCTAGGGGTTTATTTAACCTGGACAAATGTGTTTGAAAGTAGTAGACTAGCTAGCCTGTGAAAAGATGAGATATCAGGATAGTATAAGATGTGATGGAAAAACACCCCCAAGGGATGTATAATATTGTGAATAGTGATGGTCTGTATACTTAGTGATTACATAATTGGTATGATGAGAATATTGGTCTAATAATATTTAAAAGTATGTAATGAAAAGTGATAGTATGTAGTATGGGAAAATATGTATATGTGTAGATTATGTAATATGTAAAAAATGCTATCATAACACTCCTCCTCATCAGACCAAAAGAAGAAAAGAAAGAAAAACAAGAGAAATTGAAAACAAAAAAACAAGTAGAATTCTTGGGATCAGAAGTGTTGATATGATTTAAGTATAAGAAGACTTGATAAGAGAGAAATTAGAAAAATAAAATAACAGAAATACAAAAAATTGGAGAAGAACAAAGATATGCCGATCCATGATAAGATTTGTATGAAGAATACGCATTGCCAGTCCTATGTCAATTCAAATTTGCATGTGCAGGAAAATAAAGCATGAACGGTTAGAGAACAATCCTTATGAATGTGTTTATTACAGATGATTTCCGGGAAGGAGAAAAACAGATGCCGGGGGTGCATGTTCATCACCGCTAGCACATACTGTCCCCCCTTTACTTGCAAAGGTGATAGATGTGCATCTAAGCCCCATCTGAGTGGCAAACTCCAAAACCTTCCACCATCCAAGTGCCTTCGTGAAGATGTTGGCAAGTTGGTCATTCATTGAAATCCAATCCAGACAGACTCTTTCTTGATAAAACAGCTTGTTGATGGTGTGGAATTCTTGGTCAATGTGGCTGTGATCCTTCCGGGTTCCACAGTCTTTACTGATGTATATGGCAGCTTTGTTGCTGGATAAAATGATGGGAGGAAGAATTGAAAAAAAATTAAAACAAGCAAGTGAATATAGTATATATAGTATGCATCCTTCAAGGCAAACAACAAGGCCATATACTCCGCTTGACATGTTGACCTTGCCCAAAAAGTCTGTCTCTTAGATGCCCAGGAAACAGGAGCACCCCAAATGGTTGACACAAAGCCATGAACGGATCTGGACCCTTAATCTCCCCAATTCGCATCAACAAAAGTTTTGATTGCATCATTGACGTCTCCTCCTGCAATTATTGGGATAGACGATTCCAATGTGTAACAGATATAACAAACCAGATGGTCCAGCGCCGCCCAATGAGTTTCATCTGGCGCCATCAAAAAGCAGGCCAAGATATTCACTGCGGAAGTGATATCCGGATGGGATCCCTGAGAAAGATGTAACAAGCAGCCCATGACTGAAAGATAGGCTTTGTCCATTTCTTTCAACGGATTAGAGATCACCAAGTCGGAATTCAATATCAGAGTTCAAGTCTTGGTTGCTGAAGGCAAAATAGAAACAATCTTGTTAACTAAAAGAGGTTGATCAATCCTAAATCCACCAATGACCTCTTTTACCCAAATACCAACATTGCTGACCAACTGTGCATCCCATTTTAAATCCAACACACTGTCCAGCAATCCCTGGAGTCAACACAATAGACAAGGAGAGCTTGCTGTAAACAACCCATCATCAACATGGATCCACCAAAACGCCAGGTCCTTGCCATCTTGATAGACATAAGTGGATTGATCCCCAAGGTTTGAAGAGAAACCAATGGTGGCCAAGCGTTGTTTAAGGTGTAGCCACCAAAACCGGCTTGATTGTTGAGTTCCATACAAAGCTTTCCAGAGTTTTAGGACACAGTTTGGCAAAATTGGAACCCCGGGCGGAGGTCTAACATACACGTCGTGATCAATGTTGCTATGAAGGTGTTGAGTTTTCTCTGTTCCTTCCAAAAATCCTCTTGTTATCTTTCATGGATCTTCTTGTATTAGACTGAATTATAATCATCAGTAGCTTGTTTTTTGGTGATTCTGGCACTCTTTTGTAGTCTAATTTTATAATCATCAGTAGCTTGTTTTTTGGTGATTCTGGCACTCTTTTGTAGTCTAATTTGAACTCAACGTAAAGGCCTTATATCATCTACTCATGTCTCAGTATTGATTCCCTTCTTTTTCTGATTCACTATCTGATCTTTAAAAACTGATTACTAGAATTAACGCCTCTTAGTATTTGTGGTTTTTGTAATATGTTTTTTCTTGATTAATATACTAGCTTGACTAAAAGAGACTGAGAAGGCCTGACTAGTTATTTCTTCCAAGTACTCATATCATACTCCTCCCAGTTTTTATTCAAAATTAGTTTTTATTCATTTTCATTTCTCAACCACAACTTGTCACACTTGTAACTAGTCTATAAAAACATAGCCTAGTCCAAGCAATAACATCATCAGTTCTCCTCAAAAAACCCAAGTCCCCACCTTTTGAGTCTCCCAGAGTCTGTTCAAAACTTCCCTTCCTTTTTTTCATTTCGCCAAAAATCCAACAGAAGGAAAGCATATTTAACATCAAAAGAAGAAACCAGCCAAGAAAAGCAGGAAGCCATTTCCAAAAGAATACAGAGTGAAGTGAATGTAGGTGTTGGTGCAAATGTTTCACCAACAGTTACCCCATGTACTTGCCAAAAACCCTGAGCAACAATCCTGGCCTTGAAACTTACTACTACAATCTTGCCCTCTTGGTTCCGTTTCAATGCAAAGACCCATCTGCAATTGGGAATCTTGTGCCCCTTGGAAATAGGAACTTCATCCCAGACGCGCAACGACAACATCATTCCTACCTCAGTGTTGCAAGCCTTCATCCAATCCAATTTGCAATCCGTCTTCAGCGCTTGACCATATGTATCAGGTGCGTCCAAAACATATGGAGATAAGGACACAGCTGAGTCAAGGCAAGCGTCTTGAACGTCAAATTCCTTCATCAGAGCAAAATCACCGTGATTTTGCACGCGAATGGAGTTAAGCACCAACATCAATTCTCCTGGATTAGTGGAAAGATAGTGAAGTTTGTCTTCATGGAAATTAGCGGAAGCGCTACACTCAAGTTTGTTAGAAGTTGGATACCAAATTATACATCCATGTGCAACATCTGAGATACCTATGTGTGTCAGAGGACAAGCTCAAGCTACAAACTGCTTGGGATAATTGATGTTGTGCATGTAAGCTCGACAACCAAAAACCCAAACCATATCCAGCAAAGGCTTGGCATCCATACATATCTCATATGGCGTTTTGGAAGATCCCTTGTGCACGACCCTGTTGAATATATAGTTAGCTTGCTTGAGAGCAAGAAACCAGAGATGCAAGGGAAGTTTAGCGTGCACAAGAAAAGTACGGGCCATGTTGAATAAGCTTTGATTGTTCCGTTCAACATTACCATTTTGGTGATGTTTGTAAGGTATCAACATTTCATGACGTATTTGATGCTGCTTCAGGAACTCATTGAATTTTTCAATGTAAATTTTCTGCCATTGTTGGATCTGATACAAAGTGTTGTAGCTTGGCTACGTAATCTTAGTAAAGATTACTCCTTACCACTGCCAGCATAATTGCCTAGGTTGAGTTCATCCCAGTTAAACTAGGATGCAAACAACCAATTTAAAGTAGGTTGGCCTCAACCAATGAAATATAAAACCAAGGGGGGTCCCTTGGATATGTATTTCATCAGTTTATTTCAACCAAGTTTAAATTGGTTGAGTGCATCCCAGTTTAACTGGGATGACTTCATCCTAGGCAATTATGCTGGCAGTGTACTACACCGTACATCATGAATGACGTACAGGATGGTCTTGACAAGACGTCAGACTTTTCCCACTTCTTTCCTTTTCTACTTCTTCTGCTTTCATTACATAATGTGTTACTATAAATAATATGTATTTACAGCCACATTATGGCTTCCCTTCCCCATGCAAGCTACCAATTATTAGTTGTCATCCTTGTACTACATACACCACGGACGCAGAAAAATATTTTGAAAACCGGTTAAATTGGTTTTCAAAATATTTTCCCATTCACTCACTGGCAACGTCGCAAGGAACGAGTCGGACAAACCATGTTCAAATATTTTTTGAAATATTTTCACAACCACTTGAGGGGCATTGATAAATGCATGCCAATGCCAACCCGCACACCATTTTTTTTGGCGTGCAGGCCCTACACGCCTTTTTTTTTGGCGTGTAGGGTCTACACGCCAAAAAAAGGGCGTGTGGGAGCGCACGCCAATTTTTGGTGTGCGGGTCTCACACACCCTTTTTTTTTGGCATGTAGGCCCCGCACGCCAATTTTTTTTGGCGTGCGGGTCCCACACGCCAATGGTTTGACGTGTGGGACTTGCTCACGTCATAGAACCGGTAGACCGGGTCAATGACGTGAGCACGTCCCCACACGCCAATTGTTGGCGTGTGGGAACGATGTTGGCCGGCCAGGAGGAGTTCCTCCTGGCCGACGAGGTTACCTCGTCAGCCGGGAGGACTTCCTCCTGGCCAACGAGGTTATACAACCTTGTCAGCCGGGAGGAAGTCCTCCTGGCCGACAAGGTTGGATAACCTTGTCAGCCAGGAGGAAGTCCTCCCGGCCAACAAGGTTATACAACCTCGTCAGCCGGGAGGTAAGCAGATTGTTGGTCAACATGGCAGAGGCATTGAACACCCTGGTTAAAGGCGGCTTCTCAGATGAGTGGCGCTTGTTTCTGGACAACCTCGCTTTTCCTTTATCTGGAATGTCAGTCGGCAGCACTTGAAAAGCGGAGTTGGGTCAAATATTTGATCCAAGAGTCAACCTCATGTTGGGTGTGGAAGAGACAAAATCAGATTCAGAGGGAGGAAAGGAACCAGGAATGGAGGGATTGTCATTGTCAGACATTTCAGGGGTGGGATGCACTGCCAGCATAATTGCCTAGGTTGAGTTCATCCCAGTTAAACTAGGATGCAAACAACCAATTTAAAGTAGGTTGACCTCAACCAATGAAATATAAAACCAAGGGGGGTCCCTTGGATTTATATTTCATCAGTTGATTTCAACCAAGTTTAAATTGGTTGAGTGCATCCCAGTTAAACTGGGATGACTTCATCCTAGGCAATTATGCTGGCAGTGATGATGTGAATGGAATGGATAGGATTGAAGATGTTTGTGGAGGGGTAACTGTTGAGTATTCCTTGTTCTGTTCCTCCCATAAACTTGGCTTGGATTAGACTACACCACATATTATATTTGTTTTTTTTAATTACAACTCAAATTCTTATGGCTATTTTTTCCTTTTTCCTTAAGTCATTTTTTGATTTAATAAATCTGGTTAGTGAGAATTAATGCCTCTTCCTATTTGTGACTCATATAATATTTTTTCTTAACTAACTCATCTAGCCTGACTAAAAGAGAATGAGAAGCCTTGGCTATTTTTTTTTTTCTAAGAACTTATTGTTTTGTCTCTCAGTTTATTTTATTATTCAATTAGCCTCTATTCATTATTTGTGGTGTTCAAAGTTGATTTATGCATGCATAAATCATAAATTTATAAATCAGTTTTCAGTGGGGAACTCTCAGAGAAGGTTTTATGAATTTATGATTTATGCATGCATAAATCAACTTTGAACACCATAATTGTTGCTCACAAACCACAAGTCCTGCTCATGTACATAGTCTATTTAAACCACAGTCTAGTCTGAGCAAATTACACATCATTTTGTAAGCCCTGCCCCTCACAGGCTTACACAAAAGATGTCACAAGATTACATAAGCTATTTTGTCTTGTATTTAGTCTCACCATTTCCCTTTACCTAGACAGCAGAGATCTTTCTCTCCTGTCTAGGTAAGTACCATTTCCCCCTCCCTTCTCTTCTCTATCCCTTTCCTCTTTCCTTTCTTGTGTAGATACTGATTGAGAGATCTTTCTCTCCTGTCTAGATTGCAATTCACCTCACTTTGGTACTAGAACCCTCCAGAGGCTCTTAGCCTGGTTCCTCCATGCCACAATCCTGACTGCTCCTTCTATAAAGAACCAGTGAAGGGACTCAACCCTTACACAGTTCTCCTCAAAAAACTAAGTCCTCACCTTTTGAGTCTTCCAGAGTCTGTTCACAACATCCCTTCCTCTTTTCATTTTTGCCAAAAATCCAACAGTAACTTGGATGAGAAGTCAGGAATGACGGCTTCTATGTTAAAGGAACAAGTGTTTACCATGGATGTGGTAATACTTATTGGCAAAATTATTGAAGATATGCCCAACTGCAAGCAGATAGGATAGGAAAATAACGTTCAAATACCAAAGTGAACTGAAAAACTAACATAAGGATAAGGTGATGACATTTTTTCTTAAGAGTATGTGTATATTGCTGGTGACAGCGCAGGCTCATAACCTGCAGAGATGAGATATCAGGATAGTATAAAATGTGATGGAAATGTGTTGTAGCTAGATATGTAATCATGACGTACATGACTACTCCTCACTACACTAGTCATTAGCTGACAGTCTTGACAAGTGACATTCTCACACGTCCATTTCATTTCCTCTTTTGTGCATAATCTTAAACTATAAATACTCATGTACTTACAGCTAGATTATGTTCTTCATTGCTTCTAAACTAATATTTAGAAATATATAGTTTTATCCAAACATTCCTTAAAGTTTGGATACTTTAAAATGTGATGGAAAAACTCCCCCAAGGGATGTATAATATTGCAAATAGTGATGGTTTATATATTACTAAGTGATTACATAATTGGTATGATGAGAATATTTGTCTAATAATATGTAGTTAAAAGTATGTAATGAAAAGTGATAGTATGCGGCTCAGCCAGCCGGAGGAGACTGTAGTGACTTGTAGGGGTAATTGGTATGTCTTCACTGTAGGTGTTTCCCGGAGGAGACAGATGTGGTCTCCTCCGGCTGGCTGAGCCGCAGCCAAGTCAACCATGTGACCTAGGTCACAACACCCACCCCCTCGGCAAGGCTCCAAGACACCTGCCAGGGAGGTCGGAACTACATACAAACTGAGAGAATAAAAAACATCTGGAACAGGTAAGAAATGAAGAGAGAGAGGAAAAAAAATGAAGAAAAGAACCAAGAAAGAGGGTAATTTTGACTAAAGCCTTGAAAGAAGGGGGATCAAGCAGGAAAGGTGGATTGGATGTAGAAATGAAAAAGAATAAAAAATCTAATAAAAATCTTCATTGTAGCCATGGAAATCCTCCTCTTGATAATTGTCATCCCCCCCATCATCATAATCATCATCATAGCCATCATCATAACCATCATCAAAAACATCTTCAACTCCATCAGACCTATCAAAATCATCTCCATTGTCCAAATGATTGTCCATTTGTTCAGTAAACTTGTTGCTGGCCTTGTCAATATTTTTGTAGCCACCTCCATCACTTCCAATTCCAAAGGCTTGATCATTGTGATCGGAATGATCAGAGTAGTTGGGATCATTCATACCTTCAATGGCGTCTGAGGTGTAATCACAATGTTCATGTGAATCTTGATCCGGCTGAAAAGAGTGAGGATTGTGGCAATGTTCTGTCTCAGGCTGGATGTATTGTTGAAAAGCATCAATCCGAGCCGCCGGTCCTTGGTGTCAAAGGTCTTCAAACTCATCAGCAGTTAAAGTGCTGGCCCAGCAATCAACATCTTTGGCACTATAATTCTTCATATCAAAGACAGGTTCTTGAACTTGGGGATCTTCAGTTTCTTGGCTTTCCTCTAGAAGTTGAGGGTCTTGCTGATCTGCAGCATCTCATTCGTCCTCTAGAAGATGGGGGTCTTGCTGATCTTCAGCATCTCGTTCGTCCTCTAGAAAAAGGGGTTCGGACTGATCTTTGGTATTGTGATGATCCGTTAGAGTATAAGGGTCTTGCTGACCAGCAGAATCTTTGTCGTAATGTTTGTTGTAGTCGCATGCATACTGAGTTGTCAAATCGTACACATCTGGTCGGATTTGAACCGAGTTCGGAATGGCAACTGGGGCTGCTTGGTTGTCGGGTTGGATATCCAAAAGTTCCACTGGTCAAGCTTCACGCTTAGATATTGTAAAATCCTTCGCAATAGTAGTTGCGCGTTGTTTTGACAAATCAACAGGCCAACAAGAAGCAGATTCTCTCGGCCGATCAAGTACAGGTTGCAAACGTTTCTTGCGCCAAGACTTAGAGCGACGGGTCAGGCGTCCTCTGCAGACCGCTGTATTCAACATATTGGGATGCGAACTAGGCCGTAGTCCAACTCGATCAAACGGTCGAAGAGGTTGATCAATTGGTCCTATTGGTAAGCATCCCATAACGTGATTCAAGTCGGCAAGGAACAGTTGAATCCGACCAAAAGCCGCATGAGTGTAGGGGTCCATTGGTACGTAGCGCCCGAGAATGAAAGTATGAAATAAAAAAATTGAGGGACCCGGTATCGTTCGTTGGGTTTCGTTGCAAGATGTAAGGTGAAGGGGGGCCGGTAAGATTCGTCGGTAAGATTTCAAAAAATCGATCCGGTATTATTTGTCGGTGTGTTTTCTTCAGCGTAGCCGGTATCGCAGGCTCATAACCTGTAGTGACTTGTAGGGGTAATCGGTATGTCTTCACTGTAGGTGTTGCCCGGAGGAGACAGATGTGGTCTCCTCTGGCTGGCTGAGCCGCAGCCAAGTCAACCATGTGACCTAGGTCACAACAGAGACTACATCTGTCTCCTCCGGGCAACACCTACTGTGAATCCATACCGATTAAGAGCATCTCCAACGGCCCGGGGGTGGATCATGTCACCCCTGGCGGCCCGCAAGTCAGTTTCCCAAAATGTTACACATATTTCACATACACCCAAATAATGGACTGTCAATCCAAGCGGGGGTGGATTGCTTGGACCAGACATGAGATGTCGCATCCTTGTCAGCATACCGCCAACCCTTTCCAGTACCCCACATACCATTTCGATAGCATAATGGACTTTGTTGAACACATGGAATATCTGGAAGACGACGATGATGTTCTTGCATCTATTCAAGCCACACTCGCACTCCATCTAATACAAATCACCAAGAAAAAAATCAAGCACGGCGGTTCTACGATTGGACGTAGGGAAATCATCCGTAACCGACTTCAAGGCCATGTTCAATTGCACAACGATTATTTTTCGGAAAATCCAACTTATCCTGACAACATTTTCCGTCGTCGTTTCCGGATGCAAAGAACCCTCTTCCTCCAAATTGTCGATGCGATCACTCAAGAGGACACTTACTTTGTTCAAAAAAGGGATGCTGCCGGACAATTAGGTTTTTCTCCACTACAGAAAGCAACAGCAGCAATGAGATTGCTGGCCTACGGATACAGTGCAGATTCCATCGATGAGTATCTCCGAATCAGTCAGTTTGATCTTACCTTTTTCAGGGCATTTTTCAAAGCGCTGACTCTATTGAATGAAATTGATTCAGGCGAAAGTACTTCACTTGAAAACCTTAAAAGGTTCTGTCGGGCCATTACTAAAATCTACAGTGAGACGTATCTACGAAGTCCCAACGAACACGATCTAGCAAAAATCTTGGCGGTATCTGAAGCGCGAGGTTTTCCGGGTATGCTGGGGTCGCTTGACTGTATGCATTGGGTCTGGAAGAATTGCCCAGTTGCTGATCATGGACAGTACATTGGGAAAGAAAAGGAACCAACGATTGTTCTGGAGGCCGTTGCCTCCCACAATTTGTGGATATGGCACGCATTCTTTGGCCTCCCCGGAACACTCAATGATATCAACATTCTCGATCGGTCTCCTATTTTCCGGCAACTCCAAGATGGCAGTGGTCCATCAATCAAGTACACCGTCAATGGGAACAACTATAATTTGGGCTACTATCTTACTGATGGGATTTATCCCAAATACTCAACTCTGATTCAGTCAATATCGGCACCGCAAGGTAAAAAAAAGAAACACTATGCGAAGATGCAGGAGGCCTATTGAAAAGATATTGAACGAGCGTTTGGAGTATTACAATCCCAGTACGCTATCATCAAAAATGCGGGTCGCTTATGGAAAGAAGACGAGCTTGCTATGATAATGAAGACAGTTATAATCCTTCACAACATGACCATAGAGGATGAAGAAGGAACAGCCTATGAACATGATTTCAACTATCATCAATTACCTCACACCAAAGCTTCAATAACCACAAACGACTCATCAGACCCCAATTTCAACGCTTTTCTATTGCGCTATCAAGCAATCCGTGACCTTCAAGGCCACAACCAACTCAAGGAGGACTTGATCAAGCATTTATGGGACAAGCTTGGCTCGTCTTCTGATGATACTTAAATGTAGATTGTCTCTCTATATTTAATTATCAACTTTGTTTTTTTTACTATTTCTTTATTCATGTTGATAAGGAAAATAAATCAAAAATTTAACTACAAATACAATACTAATCAGGGAAATTAAGTATTGCTCGCCGCTTCTTTTGCCAATAGGATTTGGTTTCCTCATCAAAGCCACTGATATCCATCGACATGATTCGATCATCAGCGGCAGATTGCATTGCATTCTTAACAGACTGCATTCGCTCCTTGGAGAGTTTCACGAGTTCCTCTTGAGCTTTGAGGACTTTCTCCAACATTGCGTCCTTGTCACGTTTCCTTTTGGAGGCTTTGTTGCCATCGGGTCGGGCATTTGTTCCAAGAGTGCTTCGATCGGGGTTTTCCTCGTTTTCATCAGCTTGGCCGCTTCCTTGAGGACTGGCGGTTTGAAGGTCCTCGTTTTGAGCACTGCTTGTATCAGTCGGGGTTTTTGAAGCTCTTGTGTCGCCTATTTTCTTTGTTTTTAGCTCAACCTCTTGCTGAGTTGCTTGCCACTTGGGGGTATCCTTTAATATGCCCCAACAGTGGTCAAGATTAAAAGCCGATCCATGTGTTGCCTTGTATAATTCTTTTGCCTCGGCGAGCTGACAAGAAGGAAACAAATAAGAAAATCATAAATCAAATCACTAGAATGTAGAATGACATGACTTACAACATCATCACGAGATTTTCCACTTGTGATTCGACGTTCAACCTGG
The DNA here is from genome assembly GCA_007896445.1 of Puccinia hordei. Classification (NCBI taxonomy): domain Eukaryota; kingdom Fungi; phylum Basidiomycota; class Pucciniomycetes; order Pucciniales; family Pucciniaceae; genus Puccinia; species Puccinia hordei. The sequence continues at coordinate 52,062 of RDRW01000044.1, forward strand.
GAATAACAGCCCCCAAATTTGTTGCAGACTTTCATGATATGGCCCCAACGACACTCAACCGCATTAACCAATCATACCGGAAGCGCTTTAAATTTCTTCAACGTTTTCTTCTCGGAATTGAAATCGTCCACAAGCTCCGTATAATACTTGTGTACACGCTCCCAGAAGGTTGCCCCCTTCTGTCCGACTCCAACAATACTGTCACGACTCGTATTCAACCAAGCAATGCAAAGTTGCTTATCTTCATCAATGGTCCAGTTGGGACTTTTCTTCTTCGTCTCAGTTTTCATGATTTCGACACCGTCCAACTTGATTACATCGATTCCATCCAAATTTTTTGGTTCGTCTTGCAAGATGTTGCTGTTGTCCTTATTTCTTGGTGAGGAACGGGCTGGGTTTTCTCTTGGTGTCGTGGGGAACATTGAATCAAGTAGTATTGGATCGAGTGGAATGTTTTTTGACCCCATATCTTGTACGTATATGTCTGGATATTCTGTGTTGAAAATGTTAAAAAAAAGGAAAAAATGTGACGGCCAGTCGACGAAGCAGCAGATCTGGCAGCTCGTCAAGGTGGATGCCAAAGCTGCCAAGAGTAGCAGGCAATGGCAGCTTTTATCCACCCCCGGGAGCTTTGGCAGGTCTGGTAGCAGCCCCGTTGGAAGCAAAAAAAGCAGCGCGGGCCGCCAAAGTTCATTCCGGCCCGCGAAATAGCAGCTCCGTTGGAGATGCTCTAACCCCTTCGAGTCACTACACTGGGGACTGGGTGGGTAACCTGTGGGTAAGTGTAGCAAGGGCTAAGTGGCGCGGGTGCTGAGAGTAAAGTAGAGTAAGTGCGTCACACAGGGCAGTATGTACAACTAGACCTAGTAACTGCCAGGAATATTATGGATCTCGATCGCGATATGTAGATGTGCCCTCTACATGCGTTATCTTTGGGTCTATCGCGATTTCTCGCTAAGAGATCAAAGCAATCCGCGACTTGCTTGGGCAAAAACTGAAACCCAATAGCAGTAAGTAAACTATCAAAAAAAACATTTAAAGACTTGGCCGTTTGACATGCTATATCAAACATTTCTTCCTTCAATCTATGTCATGATATTTTCTTCAGGTGAAAAGAAAGATGATAACGCACACAAATAACTTCGAGCAGGTTCTGCCGAGACGACAGAATTATACTTTATAAGACTACAGTCAGAATAAAAACAATGATACAATTTGCGTCTTTCTTGAAGAAATCTTTGCCCCGTTTACATCTTACTACCTTCCGCAAGGGATGCCGGAAAGACGCTAAAGCCCAACCTAGGGAAACAGACCTTGCATTCTTGGAGGGGGGATTCATCGTGTCTCTTGACGATTATTGAAATAGTCGAACCATTGATTTCGACTAATCTGCCTGTTGTGGGCACTTTCCCCGAATCATCAGGTGTTACGGCTACTTGACGTCCCAGCCCAAATAGTCGCTCGTCATTAGTCTTCGGTTGGATTTCGCCACTCATCTTGGGTGGTTCCGGGATCTTTTGGCAGGCCTCCTTTCCTGAGATTTCAATGGAGGGTGCATTGGCTTTGTTCTTATCATAAAACGTCCTCATGGCTTCAACCCACTTGAAAAACAAACGAGTCAACAAAACTCAGTTTAGACCGTGCTTACTTTCAGACTCATGGGACGACAGAAAGCGCACGGATTGCTAAAAAGATGAATTGGATCTAACTTTTCTGAGAAATAAGTAGGTTGATTCGCTCTTTGGTCCGTATAGGTCTTCATCTTGTCCCATTAAATTCATCCATCGAAAGAGGAAATAGATAGATACGTCCAGGAAGCTAGGATATTCGGTCTGCATGATGAACTCCCCACCCGATTCTTGAAGAATTTCTTCGAGAAAGGACATATGTACTTGCAACTGCGAGATCACGTAGGGTCTCATTTTCTTCATTTGATTTATGTCAATTACATTTCCCGAAAACACTTCGCGGTCATCTAGAAAAGCTTTTGGCAGCTGGAATATCCAATGTGGATCGAACGTGTGAGGGTCAATCAGCATCTCGCATTATGGAGACCACGGGCTTTAAAAATAGGAATGAGCTTGACTGACTTGATGCCAGGGCATCAATACCACAGCTAATTTGAACAGAGTGCGATCGATTACGAATTGTACAAGGGTTTTTTGTAAAATTGAGCTTTGAAGATCGCCCAAGTTGGAATTTTTTGGAAATAAGCTTGGGTGCTCATTTGAATGTGGATAAAGCGATTCTAACGCTTCGGCGATCTTGTACGTGTCGCAAAAAACTGTATCATTGATTGCTACGACTCTACGAATGAGCATCATGATTGTCAATATTCGTCAGCATCCAATAGTTCAGCATGCAGCATACCATTGAATGCCAACGGTTTAATGCCCTGTAATCAAAATGACGTACGGTACTTTGCGATAGGTGACTCCTAGTAAAAGAAGGTCTTGACGTGGGGGCATGGGCGGTACTATGACTGTGTAGTGCGATATTTTTCTAGGATGAACGATCGACTGGACAATCAGCATGGAAATGTCAAGGCTGTGGGTTAAAATGCTTATCTGCCCCAGTACACACCTCACCGTCAACATATATTGGACTTTAAATGCGAACGGACTGTCTTCATCTGATTTCAGTAAAAAGCAAATGAATAACTAGTCAGATGTACGTGCTCTTCGAAATGGGATGATTCTCACATCTGGGAAAGGAAAGAAAGACCAGACCGTCAGAACATCTTCCTTTACAGACTTTGAGAGAGAAGATTTTGGATATGACTCATGAGCATCAAACATACTTATAAAATATTACTGTTGGGCTTGGCTCCATCTTCGAATCTATATTATGAGATGTTTACATAAATATGTACATTGAGACGCTGCAAACCGCCAAAAGAACGTCAGACCCCCGGAATGCGGTAAACCCCGCTCCCGTCTCTGTCCGGAACGTGGCATTCACGGGACCATCCTCAAATTTACCCAACATTCCGGCTTATACACTTTATAGAGGCGTCTTATACATGATGTGGCGCAGTTTTTCAATTCTTTCATAGTATGCATAAATATGTATATACAATTTATTATGGCTAGAGTGCGGTATGTGAAATCGATAGCACTTTAAAAAAAAAAATCCTCAAATTTAGCTATAGTGTTTTTGCAAACGCTTGAACTGATTTGTACCCAGTTTCGCCAAAATCTATCAAAATTGGATTTATATTTCAGGTTTTGGTTTTTTTTTGGGGGGGACCAAAAGCCACAGATATTCTTTGATGACTATCATGACCACAGCAGCCACCACTGCCAGCATAATTGCCTGGGATGAAGTCATCCCAGTTAAGCTGGGATGCACTCAACCAATTTAAACTTGGTTGAAATCAACTGATGAAATATAAATCCAAGGGACCCCCCTTGGTTTTATGTTTCATTGGTTGAGGTCAACCTACTTTAAATTGGTTGTTTGCATCCTAGTTTAACTGGGATGAACTCAACCTAGGCAATTATGCTGGCAGTGCACCATTCCTCAACCCAGGCAATCATGCTGGCAGTGAGCTGTATTGGTGTGGAACTACTCTTGGGAGGAATAGAGCTTGAGATGGAAAGGTACTTCAATTGGATACCTCAGGAAATAGATTTATTAAGTTAACAAGAAAATTTGTAAGATTATAGACCTTTAACAAAAAAGGTGTGGCTCTGCAAAGAAAACTGGCTCAATGCCTGCAGTTGAGCCAGTTTTTTTTTTCAGTGATGGAGGTTTCTAGAGATCTGTCTGAATTGCCTAGATGCATGTTTCTTTCAAAGAAAATGGTTGTTGCAGTAAACAATTTTATTGAGGATCCTGTTGAAAGTTTAACTTTCATTAAAAACCTCTGGTGATAAATATAACAGAGATAATTTGGATTCTTGGAAAATAATATGTGAAAATTTGAATATCTCCTTGGTAAACTCATGAAGGCTCCCAAACTTGATCAACTTTTTGATAAAATCACAATGACAGAGGAATTGGTCAAGACCCCTTACATTGTGTTAGAAACTCTACAAACCTTCAAGACACTTCATCTCAGCAAAAAAATCATGTTGCTTCCTCTGCCTTGGTTCTTGTCCAATCTTCACATTCCTCATTGAAATTTCCCAGTAAAGTTATTCATTACTGTGGAAACAAGCAACACAATACCCTGTATCATACTCACTACAAGGATCAATGTTTTCACATATAACACCCAAAAATTACATCTATTCAGCATTTTTATTTCACAATCAGATTCTACACCCCATTTCCACCATAGTCACTCACTACAACCAGCCTCAAATTCCTTATGGTTCCTGAGATACAGGCAATTTTAGAATATTAGGCAAGTTACAGCATAAAGCAAGTTACAGTATACATAAGTACATATTATAAGTAGATATATATTTCACATCCACAGTAAAATAAATAATCCATAATTCCCACAAACTCTATGCAAATACAACATGACATACACTGCACATGAATAGGCTTTATTCAGTAAAAATCTTACATCATAACCGCTCTACATAATATCCAACTTACCACTGCTCATCTGTCACTGTCATGACTATTTCACATGTTTCACTTTCTCTTCTACTCATCTGTCATTTTCATCTTTTTACACCAGATATTTGTCACGAACTTCTTATTCCCTTCCTTCAGCTTGATGGCCCCCCTTCTGTCTCAGATATATAAGGACATCTGTTCCTCCCTCTTGTTCCTGAATCACCTACTCATGTACTTGTCAACTCATGGACTCACTCACTCACTCACTCACTCACTCACTCACTCACTCACTCACTCACTCACTCACTCACTCACTCACTCACTCACTCACTCACTCACTCACTCACTCACTCACTCACTCACTCACTCACTCATACCCTTATTCTTGATGCCATATACTAGTATCCCCATATATTAGAGTCACCATCAAATATATAAGTATAAATCATAAATATCAGCACAGCTCAGTTACTCAGCTAAGGCTTAAATAAGAATATTACCACCCTCTCTTTATTTTTCCACCTTTACTCAGGAGTTATAAACCTTTCCTCATAAGATTATCCCCCTCTAATATCTATTTCTTGGTCTACCTTGAATCAGGAGTTATAAGCCTTTTCTCATCCCATAAAATACTTCAACTAAATTATTACAACAACCTTTCATATGCCACCTTCCCTCATCCATTCCTCCCAACTTGTAGGTGCATTAGTCAATTTTATCAGTACTATATATCCAAGAATAAGTAGAAATCAGCCATATCTTTATTTTCAGTCTTAGTTTTACACTCATCCTCATCAGCATTATTCTGGAAGGCAGCTTTTATGTCAGTATCCTTGGTGTAGCTTACACTATTACTAGTGTGGTTATCCATCTTCTTTCCAAGAACTATTCTGCCCTTTGAGTATTTCCACAATTTGATGACTCTAAGTCTGAAATTGAGGCTGGATCCATGAGCCTGGAGGATCTTTGTAACTGTATGGCCACTGATTCTGATAAAGAAATAGAAGGTTCTGGTGGACTGATCTAAAACACCCTGGCCTTGGGATCTACCCAAATTAACCAGAAGGTGTCTCTTTTGCCCAGAATTGCACGGGAATTCAAAAACTTTTATGAGCTGTAACAAGGCCTGTCATGTATCTAGTTTATCACATACATGTCACATCTGCTCATCTATATAGTCCAGGAGGCTGAGCATCCAGGCAGCCACCTCATCTTGTAGTCTACGTAATCAGAACCATTGAGCCCAGATACCACAAATCCTCATGTTCCTGATCTCTCTCTCAAATCCTGATCTCCTGAACCCCCACTCTCCTCACCTTTATCTCTGCAGACCCAACCATAAAAAAAAGTCCCCAAATTGGCTGCCAATGACAATGTCTTGTATTATCATTGGATCAACATAATCGTTGATCTTGGAAAGGATCACAGACATTACTGCCTTGAGGTGTGTATGGAAAATCTGGCAGCTTTAGCAAAAAAATCCAAGGAGGCAATTGCAGAACTCCTAAAGGATCAGGAAAGAGCTTGAAGGGAAATAGACAAATATCTAGCAAGTAGACAATTGTGAGACTACAGGTCCTGATGAAGCTTTCCTTCTTGATTATAGCTGAGAGGAAAGGGGTTTACCAAGGAAAAAGAAAGAAAAAGAGGTGTGGCAAAATTTCTACTAATCCTTAGCCTACTGATACTCATGGGGGACTTCAGTTGTTCAATCAATCACAAAGTGCTGGGAAAGGTTAATTTTTCTTTGAAAAACATGTTGTTGGGTTTTAATATAAATTTGATAATACCAAGGTGAATAGATGAGAAATGTAATTTTAGTAAAGGGTCCCAAGTGCATGCCTTAACATTGAGCTAGGGGGGGGGGGTGTCAGCCCCCGTCTCTTATGTGACACAGGGTCAAATATCAGATGTGCATAATAATACTGTATACAGTATTACAATCTGTAATTTTGGTTCTCACTATAACCAGTGAGGCCAGTGGAATAAAGCTCCTCTATGAAAAAAGCGGATAAGCTGGCACCCTAGTGTCAACAAGGGAACACTGGTATGTAATAACTCAGCACTAGATGCCTCAACTGCTCCCTGTGAGTCCACTCACTAATATTTAGTAAGTTAGACAGGTTTTTCTGGTAATAATCTGGGGGAAATTCTCTTTAGAAGGAAACCTCAGCCCCTTTAAATATTACACAATATGCTAACCCCAATGTAATGACTCAAAGAGTTTGTATTACATGGGGGTAATTTTAAGAAAATAGTCTCCTTGTAGGAGATATAATTAATAGTCTCCTTGTAGGAGATATAATTAAAGTGTAATATTGTAGGGTGAATTCATGGAGATATATTAATCTCTCCTTAAATTAGAATTTCTTAATATTAGTTAGTTTACAAAATGATAATTATTAGATAAAATAAACATAAAAAATTATGAGTCATGAGGGAATTGAACTTATGAATTTATGATAATTTACTTAGTTCATGTATTCATTTTTTTAAGTACAAGTCCTTAACCATTGGGTTATGTGACTTGTGTTATTTGTAGACATGTGGGCTTATTGTCTCAATTTCTAACAGGGGGGCTCTATCTATATCATACAAAAGGGCATAGGATAGCTAATCCTGGCAGTCAAGAGAAAGGGTGAATATTTGTGGTGGTAAACAACAAAAACAGTATAGTGAAAAAGTAATAAATATGAGCCAAATTAACTAGTAAAATATGTCTATAAGGAATATAATGTAACTAGAGCAGAAACCAAGAGGATGATCATGAAATAGGGTGTGAATATGTAAGACTACTTGGGATCCATGATTGTTGTGGGTACCAAGGCCTTGAAAAAGTGTTTTCTGAGGTGAACCTAGTTTTTCTTGACTTTAATTGAAATCCAATATTTCATGACTATGAGTTGGATTGGGGATTGTATCTTGAGTTGATGTTATTGCAGAAAGTTTTGAGAGGTCAAGGTGAGTTTTATTTGGGGATATGAAAAAAAAATTGCGCGAGAAGTGTCTTTGGGGAAGTAATAAAATGTTTGGATTAACATTTTTATCAGAAAATATGAAATATGAATGCATATTTTTGTGCATATTCAACTTTGAAAACCATGAGAGTAACCAAAGTTGTTTGTGTAACTTTTCTGAAACTTCAGAAAGGTTACAGAGCTCTTTGGCTACCCTACCAAGATTCCACACAGTAATGAATTAGTACACCACTTCCACAGCTGCCAAACAAAGCCACCACACACTTGGGGGCTTTTAAACTTGGCTAGGTGAAACACAAATATCCCTCCAATGAGGGGGTTTCATTGGTTAATTTTCAGTTTTGTTGAGAAACACATAGATTTAGTATACTGGTCTGTATTTCAAGAACCTCTGCTATGGGAACTGCAGTTTCAGCAGCTTGGAGGACTCCTTTCCCCTCACAATTTGACCCTTACTATGGAAATTATGTCACCCGCAGAGGCAAAAAAATAGATCCACTATTTTCTATCCAAGCACCTGAGGCCAGTTAAAAAATCATTCAAGGGACTCAAGAATGTCAAAATTCCATGTGCCTGAGATGATGAGCTGGAGTTTGGCATTGTAAGCCACTATTTTCTCCTTCTTTTTTGCAGCTGGACCTAGCTGCCACATGTTCTTTGCCAACTCTTGTTCAAATTTCATCAGAATTTTGTATGTTAAAAATACTTTTGCTGCCAGTCCTTCCATGTAGCTTGAAAGATGCTTGTTAATGGAGGCTGTCTGCATCTGTACACCTGGTAAAACAGATTACAGAAGTTTTTTTGGAGGGGTGAGCTGATTTACTTATTTATTTAGGGGAATGATCTGGTACCATTGCCATGGTTATATAAAGGACAGGAGATAGTAGTTTAATTACTTATGGTAAATAAATCAAAGATATTTTTGGAATTCTATTGGGGGGAGGGATGTTTAAAACAGCTTGGTCTACCTCGAACTTATTAAAAAGTGGATTAAAATCTTGTAGGGTAACCACAGAGGTGTCTAACCTCTCTACAGTTGCAGAAAAGTTAGCAAAACAACTAAGAGCATCCACAGTTGGTTCAATAAATATTTGACAACTGCCAAGCCCTCAGCAAGCTCAACCATGGTCTTCTGCAACTTGTGTCAATAACTTGAGTTGCAGAAAAAAACTACACAGGGTGGGATTTAATGAGTGAGGAGGAGTTGGGGGTGTTGGTTGGGGGGAGGTTTCACTCAAAAGTGACTAGTGAAAGTTAGGGACAACTTACCTTGTTGAGCTTGATAGAGGTCCCTCACTTTATGGACCTCTATCAAGATTCCTAGCAATTTTATTTTTATTGTGCACTATAGAGTGCACAAGTGGGGCTTTGTCTTGACCAAGTTGGCTTACCAAGCCACTTTATCAAGAAGACTATGATCCTCTCAGGCCATCTCCACCACAGGGAGTTATCTGAGCTGCTAAATTGACTGTGCTGGGGCACCTAGCTGGAGTCTTAACAGACCAAGGCAGGGTTGCTACACAACACAAGCTACAATATATTGTAGCTTGGAGCAGTGAAACCTTTTGGGTGTCACCAAGATGTCCCGGTTATATGTGAGTTAAAATGACCAGGGGGGGGATGGGCAAGATTTGGTGAGTGGTTGCTGTGTGATACTTGGTCCATGGGCTGTTATCCAGATGCTATAGCAGTTCCAGATCATCTGCAACTGCTATAGCAGCCAAGCTAAAAAAACAAGCTAGGTTTGGGGTGCCATATTTAGTATAGCACCCCGATATAGCAGCTGCAGAGTCCACAATTTGCACTTGGAATTCTCTGTAAGCGTAAATACTGACAGGTCAATGAAATGCCATGTGACAGATGGGCGGAAGTGACTTATCTTCTCACCCCTATCAATACTTAACAGACTATAGTATAGCCTTTGGGAAAAGTGCACCAAGGCTTTACTATAGTCTGTTTCACCATCTCCCTTCAGCTTGGGGTGTCTTGGGTTCATCTGGTGGTTTGAGACAAATTGGGTGGACCAATGTGCTGTGCATCCTTGCAGCATCCCTCACCACAAGTGTTGGCTGATTTCTCCAAACCCATTTACCTCAACCTGCTCCTATTCTCACCCACAGAACTCCTTCAAAAACGACTCTGACCATCAACCTGACCACAGCTCCATCTACAATCCTAAACCTCATAAGTATCAAAGCCAACCTCACAACACTATGAACAGCTCACTGCAAGAAAACTCAAGAGGCCCCATCCAGCTCCATCTGCCATCTCTTTCCTCATCCACCTATAGAACCAATGATACATGCAACTGTTCTCTCTCTCCCTCTCAATACTATGGTCCGATTAACACCCAAAACCCCTCCCCTGCACTGCCAGCATAATTGCCTAGGATGAAGTCATCCCACTTAAACTGGGATGCACTCAACCTTTTTACACTTGGATGAAATCAACTGATGAAATATAAATCCAAGGGACCCCCCTTGGTTTTATATTTCATTGGTTGAGGTCAACCTAATTTAAATTGGTTTTTTTGCATCCTAGTTTAACTGGGATGAACTCAACCTAGGCAATTATGCTGGCAGTGCTGAACATCCTCATTTCAACGGAACCCAGAGCAATTTGAGCAATCATTTCACAAATTATTCCGCACAGCTTAGCGTATCACAACCTCCCAATAGTTTACTTTGTCCACAGGTTGATCCAATTAGTCGTAGCTCCCATCACAATAATCTTCAAACTAATGAGATTGTATCACAACCTTACCCCACTAATCCCACCACCATTGATCAATTGGAGGATGTGGCTGATTCCACTCCTGCACCAGGTGGATATTCTGAAAAACAAAATCATATACAGTCACAGTTTTCCTCTTCTTGTCAGTCTCAAGTGCCTGCTTCCCCTCCTCCACCCTTACTTGGAATGGATGTGTGCCCCAATAATTGTAAACGCAAGAAAATCCAGCCCTCCCAGTCTACCCGGCCCCTACCACAACGTTATGAAGAAATGGTGAAGCAAAGCAAAGCTGAACTTATCATTGAAGAAAAAAAGGGGTCTAAAAAATCAATGTCTGATGCCAATCAATTGTTTTTTGCTGACTATGCCTCTCAGCAGCGGAAAATGATGTGTATCAAAGCAATTGAGCGGGGTGTTTCCATGCCAATGGTCCATAGTTTTTTGTAAGTCTGTTTTTCATTAAAATTACTATGCACCAATAGCACACAATCCAATCTTCACTTTTGTCACACAGAGGAAAAAGACTTTCTTTGCGTCAGCCAAGCAGCTGGAATTGCTTCATGATGACAAAAAATTCTAGAGCTGTTTTTCAAGGCCGTAAGTCAGATTGGGTCAATTTTCCCGCTTCTAATACATCACTGAAAAAATGATCTCAGTAGGCTATTGAGGAGTCAAGTACTCACTGGCCATGGGTGGCGTCTCCCAGGTGTGGAAACAGCTGACTCCTGAGGACAAGGAATGCTTTAGACAAATTCCAGCAGCTAACACCAACAATGGATCAGAGACAAACTGTTATGGTCTGATCTGGGGAGAGGAAGGCACTGTGGTTTCTGGGGTTTCGGGATCCTATAATGTAGATTGCAGGATGAGGAAGGGATGTGGATCCTTGTCCTGACAGACTATATAGTGGCCTGTCTGTGACATGTACGTGATAGACTATCTACATGTGGTGCGGGCTCTGGTGCGGGCGGTGTGGTATTCCAAACCCTGTTTCAAGTATCATGCAGGATTATATTCTTTCATTATCTTTCAGAAGCTAAAATAGTAGCAATATAAGTGCATAATTGAAATCTAGGGTAAATTTAATCTATAAGTCACCCATTCATGTTAGGGTTTGCACGGCTAAATCAAAAAATATACAGTTACAAAGAATTATAGTGAATAATAATTACATAGTATATATATAGAATTAGTATATAGTTTAGTGTCTGGTCACAAGACGCAGCACATTATCTGTGGCACAGCCTAAGTACATAACCTCACCAGCAGAAATAGCTCACTTTAGGTCACAAGACGCAGCTCATGATCTATGGCACAGCCTAAGTACATAACTTCACCAGCAGAAATAGCTCACTTTATGCACTCCATGCATAAAGGCAGTGTAGAGCAAGAAACACCACCAGCAGAAATAGCTCACTTACGCACTCCATGCATGAAGGCAGCATAGAAGAAGAGACCCCACCAGCATAAATACCTCAAGCAGACATCCCACCAGCAAAAATCCCTCAAATTTTACTATATAAAGGGGAGGTTGTTCCCTCCCAGAAAAAAAAGCATCCCAGTTGGATCCCAGTTGGATCCCACGCCCCACCATCTAGCTAGCAAACTAAATAAAATTGCTCATCAATATAAATAGTGTGATCTTAATCAAGTGACCCACAACAAAATCTTTCATATCAGTTTAAGATACACAAAAGAAACAAAAAGGAAAATTGTGCTCTTTTAACTAAAGGTTAAGGAAGAGGGTACAACACTTTGAATATTTCACATTATACCAAAAACATTCTTTTACTCATTTCCTTAGACTACATCTAAAAATAAATAAATAAATCATAAACATATAAATACTTGTTCCTCATCAATTCCAACAAGCTTGTATTCCATTCACCAGAACTTTCTGTAACAATCCATCCACTATCTACTTCCCTGATCCCTTCATCAAGCTCATTGCTGATTATTTGTAAGTTGAAATTAGATCTTTGTCTGATAAGAGATTACTACATAAACAGTTCTCTTAAAGAAAAAAAAAGAAAGTTATCAGCCACAACAAGAAATAAAATTGTTGTATTAACTCTTGTAGTAAATAGAGGGGCAGGTCTTTCAAACCACCCTTAACAGTTGTAATAGATTCATACATACCTGAAATACTATAACTGCTATTTCCCCCTCACAGAACTACCCCCGTCCCAGAAGGAGTTCTCACAGCGGGCCCGCAATACGGCTCATGACATTATCCCCCTTTTAATGCTTAATCCTCCACTTGTTGCCTAATACCGTAAAAAAAAAATCCACCTCTTATCAATTCCGTCCCTCACTTCCTTCTCCGCATCCGCCAATGAGTAGTTGCCGCATTTGGAAATCTTGAATTAAATCCTGCTACCAGTTCCTCGCAATTCTTCAAGTTTTCCGCTGGGTCCCATGAATTCTCTTCTGCTCCAAATCCCTTCCAGCTAACCAGGTATTGGGTCTTTCCGCCTTGCCTTCTACAGTCCAGTACCTCTTCAACCTCCCACTTGTCCCTGCCATCCACTGTAATTGGTTCTGGGTCCTCCTTCTGCCGTTCCATGATTTCGTTGGGTCTGTGTTTGCGGAGTATTGACAGATGAAATACAGGATGTACCCCCTTCATGGATATAGAGAGTGTCAGCTTATACACGGATTTTGAGATTCTGTTACAGATAGAAAAAGGTCCCAGCCATCTATGTTCCAATTTTGTGCTGGGGCGGGTTGTTGAAATGTTGCGGCCGTCTAGCCATACTTTGTCCCCTATGTCCCATTCCGGTTTCTCCCTTGTTTTCTTGTTGAATTGGTCTTTCATTGTCTCTTGCACCTCTTCCAAGCAACACTTGAGTTCATCTTGAACCTCCGCAAGGTGGCGGAGTTGGTCTTCCACTGCGGGAATAAATTGTTCTGTAGAGGGAGTTCCGCTGTATGCCGGGTTGAATCCGTAGTTGGCTTTGAATGGGGAAACTCCTGTCAATGTGTGGTCATTATTTTTGTAAGCAAATTTGGCCATGGGGAGGAGCGGGGCCCAATCGTTTTGTTGGTAGCAAACAAAGTGCCGCAGGTATTGCTTGACCACCTTGTTGGCTATTTTGGATTGTCCATCTGTTCTTGGGTGGTACGCTGTGGAGGGTTGCAGTCTAATTCCCAGGCGGGAGCTCAATTTGCGTGTGATTTGGGAGATAAAAATACTTCCCCGGTCTGAGACAATTGTTTTGGGGGTTCCATGCAGTTTCCATACATGTTCTGCCATCATTTCCGCTAGTTGCTCTGCATTCATGGTTTTCCTGCATGGGATGAAGTGCGCCATCTTGGTCAGTTGGTCTACTACTGTCAATATACTGTCAGTTGAGCGGGATTCTGGGAGATTGGTGATTAGATCATAGCTAATGTCTGTCCACGGGCCTGCGGGAATCAGGAGGGGTTCAAAGGTTCCAAGTGGCCTTTGGGTGCTAGATTTGACTCTTTGACAGGAATTGCAGCCGTCCATGTACTGGTTGACAAATCTCTTCATCCCATTCCACACAAAACTCCTGCGTAGCAATGCCAATGTGCAGGATCTCCCTGGGTAGCCTGCAGACTTTGTGTCGTGTCTACTTTTGAGGATTGTCGCCCACAATGCCGTGCTGGTGTGGTTCCCTGATGGCTTCTGCAACAGCTTAATCCAATTGGTCAATTTTGGGTCAAGCGGGGTCAGTTCTCTAATCTTGGAATTGATCTCAGGGTCAGTTAAGGCTAGGTCGTCTTGTCCTGCGTCCCCCAAATCAGTCCCCATCACGTTGACTTCAAACAAATGTTCTCCATCATCCATTTTGATTGATTCATCCAAAAACCAGCTGTCTAATTCTGCACATTCTGCAACCTCCTCAAACGTCCGCTCTGCTGTACTAAGGATCAGGATAGGTATGCTACGGGGTGAAGTTCTTGTTCCTTTGCGCAAAGTTGGGACAGTACTGCACCCAGTGCAAAGTCAGAGCAATCACATTCAAGGATAAATGGCTTGTACGGGTCTGCAATTTTCAGGATCGGGGCCGATGTGAAGGCGGCTTTGAGGGATTCAAATGCAGAGTTGCACTTGGTGTCCCACACGAAGGGGGTTTCTACTCTTTTCAGGTTGTGGAGCGGTCTGGTCTTTCCTGAGAAATGTTTTATGAATTGGCGGTAAAAGTTAGCAAATCCAATGAATCACTGAAGTTCGGTCACATTCTTTGGTGCGGGCCAGTTGGGTACCACTTGTACCTTTGCGGGGTACATTCTGATACGGTTGCATGACATCAATAGTCCTAGGTATTCTACTTCCGGCCTTGAAAACTTGCACTTTTTGGGTTTCAGCCACAATTGGTGCTTGCTCAATGTGTCCAGTATACTGCCCACTGCTTCCGCATGGTCCAATCCTTTCCGTGTGTAGATCATGATGTCGTCTAGGTATGCAGCGGTGTCCTTCCCAATCCGTCCAAGGAGGATGTCTTGCATGAAGTATTGGAAGTATCCCGGCACTCCCGTGGGTCCAAATGGCATGGTAAGCGGTGCGCCTGCCTGGCAGATGAAAGCCAGCTTATCTTTGTCGCCTTCCGCAACTCGGAGGTTCCCATATGCGTTCTGGAGGTCCAGCTTTGTAAATGTGTCCGCATCCAAAAGGCTGTCAACTAAGTCCATTGTCAGTGGTAGCGGGTACTTGTTCTTCACTGTTACTGAATTGAGTCTCCAGTAGTCAAAACAGGGCCATAGGTTTCCGTCCTTCTTCCCAGTGAATAGGACCGGTGCTTCCCAAGGGGATGTGGTCCACCAAATGGTCCCGTTTTTCAGTCCTTTGTCAATCATAACGTCAAGTGCCTGGTTCTCCACCGGAGATAGCGGGATGATTCTTCCGGCCTGTGGGGTGGCTCCTGGGATCAGGTCTACGCGGAAATCATACTTTATCGGCGGGGGAAGCCTCATGGCGCTTGATTTCCGGAACATGTCAAGGTGTCGGTGGTAGCACCAAGGTACCCATTCTTCCGTAGTCCGTACCGTGGTCATGGTTTTTCCTTTTGCTGCCAATCGGGCCAATGTTGACCTTGATGTTTTGGCCGTATCAATCACTGCTGGGGTATGTCCTAGAGGGGAAAGAGGCTTGCCAGCTGTTTCGGGAATCAAATGCGGGGAAGATGTATCAGACTCACATTGCGGGGGTGTTATTGTGCTATAAGAACACACCCCCTGGTCACTAATCCTAGCTTTCCCCAAGGGCCTGTAGACCGTTTGCGGGGATGTTGGCGGAGAGGACAATACTGCCTTGGCAGTAGCAATAATTTCATTGGTTAACTGATCAAAGTGTTGGGTCTTGGTGTTCCTTGCGGGGATGGGGAGTCTATTTACAAAGTGTAAAAGCTTGCCAGCTGTTTTGGAAAGTAAGGTATGGGGCGGGGGGTTGTCAAACTCACATTGCAGGGGTGTTATTGTGCTGTAAGCACACACCCCCTCCTCACTAATCCTAGATTTCCCCATGGGCCTGTGGACCGTTTGCAGGGATGTTTGCGGAGAGGATGATACTGCTTTGGCAGTAACACCACTTTTATGGGCTACGGCTTCATTGGGTACGTGTTTGGGATGTCGGGTCTCAGGGTTCTGTGTGGGGTTTGGCAGGCTATCTACAGGGTGTACAAGCTTGCCAGCCGTTTTGGGAGAAATGGTAAAAATTGGGATATCGAACTCACATTGCGGGGGCGTTATTGTGTTCAAAGCACACACCCCCTCATCTATTTTCCTAGCTTTCCCCGGTTTGCCAGTTGGGGTTTTTTTTGGAATAGACAAAACCGCCGAAGCGGCTGCAATGTTGGGGTTCCATAGGGTACGGCTGGTCCAATTGATTCGGTGTCCATACCGGCAGATCCAGGGCATCCCTAGGATCCCATCATACAAGTCTTTCAGTCTTTCAATGATGAATTGGGATGGGCGGGGTTCATTGTTCAGGATTAGGTCAATCTCATGGGTCGCTCTGCTTGCGGACCCGTCAAATCCAAAGACGGTCCGTTTTGAGGCCAATGCGGCCTCAAGCAGTCCCCATTGGGATGTGTACGACTCGCTCAAAATGTCGTGGGTTGCTCCGGAGTCAATGAGGAATAATAGGGAGGAGGGTCTTTGGGGTGCGGCTCTGGAAGTTGTGATGGTGCATGAAAGGAAACATTGGGGATCAA
This sequence comes from Puccinia hordei, assembly GCA_007896445.1. Taxonomy (NCBI): domain Eukaryota; kingdom Fungi; phylum Basidiomycota; class Pucciniomycetes; order Pucciniales; family Pucciniaceae; genus Puccinia; species Puccinia hordei. The sequence goes on from RDRW01000044.1 coordinate 68,467, forward strand.
TTTCATTTACATGTAATGTCTGACTAGCACCAATACTACATGACAACTCCGCTAGGCTCCGGAAAGGCACAACCTTCATTCCCGAGCATCTCCATTTGTTGACTTGTCAGCCCGTCCCTTTCCGGTCTTATCCGCCTGTCCTTCCGCTCTAAGCGTCGCCAATCCATTGGCTAGCTGTCGGACCTGGTCTTTGAGTGCGGAGACTGAGGTGGGTGTCCGTCCTTTCCCCTTCTTGTTTGGACACTCCCGGGAAATATGTCCACGCTTCCCACAGTGGAAGCAAAGGCCCTCCCGCATCATGCAGACCTTCTCGTCGTCGGACAGTCGGCCGGTGATCACAGATATGTCCATGGCGTTGGGGTCTGGCTGGGTCTTTGCCAATCCAGTTCTTGCCTCTGCCCCGTGCAACTCAGAGTCAAGCTCCATGGCCAGGCTCGCTGCCTTGTTGACGGTAGCAAAGGTAGTGCGGGCCAATACCAGTGCAGTCCGAATGTCCCGTTTTAGGCCCTGTTGGTATTGGCTGATGAGGGTTGGGCCCTCCCATCCGGTGGCGGTGGCATGGGTGAGGAATGCGTGGGTGTAGTCGGCCACTGTCCTTGTCTGTCGTAGCGCTTGTAATGCACGTTCCGCCTTTCCTTTCTTTTTGGAGTCAAAATACATTGCTCCAAAGTCTTTTGTCCACCCAGCGTACAAGAAGTCCGCTCCTTCCGTGACTAGGTCGATGTACGGGGGGACCACACGGCGGCGGGTCCGGTAAGGTAGGACGCAGCAAATAACCGCTTTGTCCTGTCATCTGGGAACATGGAGCTGTTGACAGAGGTGTATATTGCCACTTGTTGGGCGAAAGTTTCTGCCTTTGTCCCGCGCTCACCATCAAACTTGTCGGGACATGCAATCTTTGGTCTGCGGAGTGGGGTGGGGATGGTTGGTCGGGATGGTTGGTCCTGTTGTGCTTCGGCCGCTTTTTGGTGGGATCGTTCATTTTCTCTTGCTTGAGTCATCTCCTCAAGCTGTCGTCGGAGTTGCTCCACGTCATCCATCTTTTGGGTGCGGATGAGGTTGGGGTTTCTTGGGTTATCTGTTTGTCAGGTTTGTTTGGGCTTCTTGCCTTTGTCTCCGTAGTGTTAGATCCTGAAATATGTTATGGTCTGATCTGGGGAGAGGAAGGCACTGTGGTTCTGGGGTTTCTGGGGTTTCGGGATCCTATAATGTAGATTGCAGGATGAGGAATGGATGTGGATCCTTGTCCTGACAGACTATATAGTGGCCTGTATGTGACATGTACGTGATAGACTATCTACATGTGGTGTGGGCTCTGTTGCGGGCGGGCCCGCAATACGGCTCATGACCCAAACGGTGTTGCTCACGATGAGCCTGGAACTAATCAGATCCTTGACAATGAGGAAATTTTTGATGATGAAGTAGTTGGTATTGAAAATCAAGTTGGGATGCGCCGGCTATATCACTTGAAGTTGCAGCCACGGAAGTTGAAAACCACTTAGACAAATGGGAAACAAAGGTGAACAATTAGCTCAAATTATTTTGACATTACAACTAATAGATTAAATTTCTCTCAGGCAGTTCACATTGCAAGTACATTCAGCTGCAAAATGGTTGTTTTTGCTGTCTCTAAGTTCCTTGGTCAACACTCATTTCAGTTCACCCGGAGCACCCCAGGAGAAACTGACTTTGTCAATGGGTCCAGAAGCTATCCTTCCCGAATGCAGTCCTACCTCACTGGTTTTCAAGTGAATGATCTTGCAGTTTCAATTGCTCATATGAAGGGTAAGGTCAAGGGGAATTCAAGTTTGGGTGTAAAAGGTGGAAGAGAAGGTTTGTAGAACACATCCAAATTAATATAACCGGTAAAATACTCATTTTTCCTTGTTATCATATTTTGTCTTACAGCTTCCTTCCCCATTCATCCAGTCTTGGCCGTATCAAGAATGTCTGAAATGGTTGGTAAGCTGAGATTAATACTTATACCCCTTGATGTCAATATTTCTAATATAATCGGCTTACTACTTCACAGAGGATAAAACTGGAGGTGTAGTCAAAAAATGGCCATGGACCAAAACTGATTACAATCTAGCTCGTGTTAACTATTGTTTGGTTTTGGACCCAGAGGCTAAGACTGATGTGAATTGGCTGAAGAGACCCAGTCAGGAGCTTGTTCCCAAGCGCCAAGCTGCTATCAACATTGCCCTTGACCAAAACCATATCAATATTGTGTACAACCCATCCATCTCAAATGATCTTAGTCCAGAATCACTTAAGACTCCCGGACAGTCATCATCCTCCAGTAGTGCATCACCTCACCCGGATGTGATTTAGCTTCTATTGCAATCTGCTTAATGATTAAAAAGTAATTGTTTTTACACTGGTAAATCTTAATAGATCACATTCTTTTAATCCTTCTGATATTTCTCAAATAATACACTTTTGACTCTAGTTTCAGGTCCAATTCAATATCCCTTGATTATTCTTTCCTTGCGGTTTTCTGATGCTCTTCTAAACATGATATGCTCTTGGTGTCATCAGCCATAACTTTACTGTACTCGTGTCAGTCCCTCATGCCTGATAGTTCCTCATGTTTCTGGTAACAATGTGATTATGTAGAGTAGGATACTTTTGATTCCTCAAGTCATGAAAATATTCAAACATGTCTTTGAGCTCAAGTGGAGTACATGCCCTCAAAAGTTTGCCGTGGAGCTTGTTGTGGAGAAATGTCCAGGAGCTAGATAAGTGGTTGAACCGCTTCCATCCATCTGATTGCCAACTTAAATAATGGGGATTAGTACTCCCAATACTATGTAAGCTCATCTAGATTCTCTTAGCTTATTACTATTACCCCTCCCCCCCAATATTATGGTCATCTGAAACTGATGGGTTTGGTTCACATCTGGTTTGTCCTACGCTTCAGAAGGAAAGCTTGTTTGTTTGAGAGCCTTGACCCAAGGATTCATGAGCCCAAAATCAATACAAAAATCTATTGACAAGGCTTGCGCCGGGACAAAGCCAAGGTGTTGGCGGTGATGCAACAGAAATGGTCAAAGCTGTACTGGAGCCAAGAGATCAATGTTACCCTTGGTCAAATCATCCAACAAGTAGGAGTCTAGTTGCCCTACATCAAATCATGAGGAAAGATTACAACTAAGATTTAACGGTATATTTCTACCAGCATCCGCTTCAAAAGCCCGTATCTGGTGATCATCACCTTCCCACTCAGGCCCTCCTTGATTCCCTCGAGCGCATTCTCCTAGGCCTATCCCGTCAAATAGCACTTTTGGGCCTCAAGATTACCGAGCTGCCAGCAGCAATGCTCAACTTTCACAAAATCACCACATGGTACTTTTTTGCTGAGGAAAGTCTGCCAAAATTTCCCGGACAATAAATACTGGATAATACAATCTAATATAGATGTTTGTCTTTAATCCCCGGGACTTGAAAATAAGCACAAAGATAAAAGGAGCTCATTCTCACTTACTTCTCTCCAGTCTTGTAAATGTTGATAAACTTCAGTGGTATGTTGTGGCGACATGCACTGGCAAACAGACCATTGTCATCACACCTCTCCCAAGTTGTTTTGTCTTGGTTATTGTTAGCTGCTTTGTGTGTGTCAGCGCATGGTGACTTAACAAACAAAAAAATTAAGTTCTTCTTCAACATAAATAATTTGGAAGATGAAAACAAAACTCACATCAATACTGTTTGCAGCAGTGCCTGTGGCGGTGAAAAGGGTGGCATCAGGTGCAATCCTCAAAGACAGGATACTGTGACTCCAAAGGGTTGTCTTTACTTTCATATGCATAATGACACTGCTGGAAGTTCCCATCCAAGGCAATGATTATATTGGGTTAATCTTCCTGAGCCTTGACTTTGTTTTCTTGAGGTCCAAAGCAACGGGGACATTTCATTGCCCATTGATTGGTTGTGGTTAGTTGGAACCCTTTGGTCAGGATCTTTGTTTGGTTGTTTAGTATGCAGGAGTGGAGGTCAACGCTGTGTGAAAATGGAACTCAGAGGTTTTGTTTGCAAAAGTTGTTCCCGCGGGAATAACATGGCTTTGCATTTGGAGAATTGAGATAGGTAGAGACTGCTCTGACAAACAAAGAGGCGGACAAAGCTGAGGTTTGCCAAAGCTGGTGGTGGAATTGGATAAGTCAAATGGAGAATGCAGTACGGGGCTTCTCAGCTGAGCTGGCAATGTATCCAAAGTAAACTAGTCAAATGACATCCGGCAGGCATTTGCAAAACGGGATCAGCTGGTTGGGAAGTTGGACTGATCAGGAAGATATAGATAGCTGAGTGAGCATGGTACGGCATGCTACACTTGTAAATTTGATCAACACTTACAAAATAAGTCAAAGAGGTCTACATTTCTTGTGTGGATTGGGGGTAACTTGTATCCACTTGGCTGGTTGGTGAAGTTGAAGGTTCTTCTTTGACACAGAGTGAATGCGGCTGTAACACGTGCTTTGAGTTAACTCCAGAGTTGACTAATCCTCTCTCTGTTTTCAGCATAGAAACAGGCCCAATGGTATGCAGCGTGAGCAGTGCTTGGGAGGTCTTCTTCAGGCAGATTGGAATGCTGATTGAAATAATTTCCAACAAGCGGCTCAACGGGTGGATATTGTTCTTCAGGATACACTTCTTGAGTAGGTTGACTGCAAGGTGAAACATGTCCTAGTTGTTCAGCAATTATGCAGTCACAACGGCAAGCAGTTTGTTCTTGCTGATCCCTTGAAGTGTTCCTCATCCGGTATTGTGTTGTCTGAGTGCGTCTGGATGATCCAGTTGAAATAGTATTAGCTATGGTGTTGAGTTGGTTTTGGCAAGGCATTCTTGAGTGTAAGCCAAAGAAATTGACTGGAGTTGAACAGAATAAAAGAGTGATATTGATTCTGCACCAATGGAAGATGGATTGCAGAGTATATCACAGGCAATGTTGCATCCTGCTCCTCCTGCGCAAACAGTTGCGGCTGCGACCATGCACCGCGCAGTCAGCAGTGCTTTCTGCCGCGCTGCAAGCTATGTAATCATTTCATGTATGTAAGAAGGGGCGAGAGGGGCTGCAGTGTAGCAAGCTGAAACAAGATGCGCAAAACAGACTATAGTAAAGCCTCAATACATATTTCCCACAGGCTATACTATAGTCTGTTGAGTATCAACAGGGGTGCATCTTCTACATATACACCACGGATGCATTTGGGCGCCTCCAAGTCGTCCTGCTAGGCGCCTGGAAGGCGTCAAAATCCTATTCAGTAGCATAGGATTTTGTCTGCCAGGCATCTTTTGAGGTGTCACCCAGGCGCCCAGCAGTAACTCCTTGACTTTGAGTGAGAACCAGAGGTGCCTGGCAAACGACTCCCCAGGCAGCTTTCAAATGTTGTGGATCTGCCTTGATGACAACTGAAAGCTGCCCTGGGAATTCTCAAAAAAAGAGCGGGATTGAACTGCGGAGCAGCAAAAAAAGGCTGATGGATCTACTAACCGCTGAGAGTCAGAGACTGCATGACAGCATTATCTGACTTTGAAAGATATATTTGTAATGGCTGGTGGGGTTTGGGATGAAAGGACTACACTTCAACAGTCCTTTCATCCCAAACCCCTCCAGTGAAGATGGGCAAGTTGAGCCCATTGATAATTGGGCAATTGAGCCCATCAGCTCCTTGCCCCTCCTCCTGCTCACTGGAGCTCTATGGGGGGAGCAGCGGACTTGTCTTGTCTCCAACTTGTCAAACGGTTTTGATGACGCCTTGAAAACCACTTTTGGTTTCCAAGGCATCATCAGAACCTGTTGTGGTTTTTCAGACGACTTGAAAACCAAAAGTGGTTTTCAAGTTGTCCGAAGTCCTTCTCAGGTCGTCCTGAGAACCCTTTTGGTTCTTGAGACAGCTCAAAGATACACCAACGTCCCCGGACTGGGTTGAAACCATCCCAAACGCCTTGAGAACGCCTTCAAGGCGTCCAAGCTGTCAAAAGAATAGAAATCCGTTGGACGTGTAGAGCGCTATGGTGATGGAGAATAGGAAATAGGCAAACTCCCCCAAGGGAAAAGTATATTTTGTATAATGTAAGACTATTTATAGTATTTACAAATATGTAATTAGGTTGTTGAGAAAGTATGTAAATAGAATATCTAATAATATGTAAATATAAATAAACTACTGTATGTTTATGATTTACTAGTGTGAGAAATATGTGATATGTGATAAATGCATAGTCTCGTAACAACACTCCCCCCCTCAACAACCTCAGAAGATAAAATAGCAAAAAAGAGTAAAAGTTAAAGAAAAAAGAAAAATGCAGTAGGAATGAATTGATAAGACAAAACAACAAGCAAAATAAAATAAAGAAAAAGACTAAAGAAAAACATGAAAAAGATATAAAACCAGATGCCGCCACAAAAGAGAACCGTTCATAGAATGCCTCATCGAAAAATTTAACTACGATCCAAAAAACCTGTGTGACGCAAGAAAAATGGACGCAAAGAATAACATGAAGATGGTTAACTTCTGCTGAACCAATCAAACAATGTGTTCCATTGTTTTTGAATGAGAATTGAGACGGACAATCGCGGGGGGTGCATGATCATCGCTGCCAGTGCATACTTCCCCCCCATTACTTGCCATAGTGTAAGACGGCCTCAAACCCGTCTGAGTCAAGAAATCTGAGACTTTCCGCCAACCAAGGGCTTTGGTGAAGATGTTGGCTAGTTGATGATTTGTCGAGATCCAATCCAACCTAACTTTTCCTTCATATAAGAGCTTGTTGATGATGTGAAACTCGTGGTTGATATGGCGGTGCTCCTTCCTTGTCCCACAATCCTTGGCGACGTAAACCGCGGCCTTGTTGTCTGACAGAATTAATGGCGATTCTACCAGTATGAAACCAGAAAGAAGTGATTGTAGAAAACAGCCATCCTTGGATGCGAAGGATAGCGCCATATATTCCGCCTGGCAAGTCAACCTAGCCACACATGTCTGTCGTTTTGAGGCCCGAGCGGAGCTCCCCATACGGTTGAAATGAATCCATGCACGGATCTCCAGCTTTCTCCCCCCCAGTTCGCATCAACATACGTCCTTATACAGTCGAGTTGACTTCCGGTCGCAATGATCGGCAAAGATAGATTAGCCGTAAATCGAACATATGATATGAGATGTTCAAGCGCACTCCAGTGAGATTCATCTGGTGACATCGAGAACCTTGCGAGATAGTTGACGGAGAAAGAAATATCCGGCGTGAACCCTGCGCCAGATAGAGTAAGCATCCAATACGAGAAAGATACTCTCTATCCATCTCCTTCGCAGGATTGGATACGAGATCAGTAGAAGGCAACGGGGAACGTGTTTTGATGGTGGAGGGTTTATATTGAAGAATCTTCTCTACTAGCATGGGTTGATCAAGGGTAAAACCACCCACGCTTTACTCAGATCCCCACTATGCTGGATAAGGTGGCATCCCACTTGAGATCAAGAACTCGATTTAAAGACGCCTTGAGTTCGCCCAAAAGCTTGCTTGAGCTAGCCGTGAAAAGCCCATCATCGACATGCACCCAAAGAAACGCCATGTCCTTGCCATCATTGTAGATGTAAGTCAATTGATCCTCGAGGTTAGGGCAAAATCCAATGGTAGCCAGTCTACTTTTCAGGTGTATCCACCAGCATCGGCTAGCCTGTTTGGTGCCGTATAGAGCCTTTCAAAGCTTGAGCACACATCCTGGAGAAACTGATACACCATGAGGAGGCCGGATATATACATTGTAGTCGATATCACTGTGTAAGAAGGCTGATTTAACATCAAAAGACGCAACTGGCCAGCTAAACCGCGAAGCCATAGCCAGCAAGAGCCGAAGCGAGGGAAAAGTGGGAGTGGGAGCGAAAGTTTCTCCTACATCAACTCCATGAACCTGCCTAAAACCCTGCGCAACTATGCGCGCCTTGAATCTTGTGACTTCACCTTCTTGATTTTGTTTCAGGGCAAAAACCCATCAACAATTGAGGACTTCTTGGTCATCGGAATGCGGAACCTCCTCCCACACGTTGAGAGCAAGCATCATGGATATTTCATCATCGCAGGCCTTTGTCCAGTCGTCCTTGAAAGGTGAAACCATCGCCTGTTTATAAGTGTTAGGCGCATCAGACATAAACAGAGATATAAGGGCAGCAGAAGAGATCGCGGCATCCTGAATCTCCAGCTCTCTACTCTCCGAAAAATCCCCAAGATGACGAGCTTGAATCGAATTCAACACGGCGTTTAACGAACCCGAGTTTGTTAGCTGCGATGGTAGGTCGTCCTCGTGAAAGACAACAGATGCGCCGGTCTCAATTTTCTTGCTGATCGGATTCCATAGTAGCCAGCCATGGGAGGTGTCAGATATCCCTACATGAATGAAAGGAGATGAGCGAGGAGAGAATTGCTTGAGGTAATTTGAGTTATGTAAATAAGCGCGGCAACCAAAAACTTTGACCATGTCGAGCAATGGTACCTTTCCAAGACACAGCTCGTAAGGTGTCTTGCTCGCATCTTCATGAACTAATCGGTTAAAAATGAAAGCGGCCTGTTTCAAAGCTAAGAACCATAATGAGTGCGGTAACTTAGCATGAACTATGAATGTACGCGCCATGTCTAGAAGCGATCGATTGGTCCTCTCAACTCCGCCGTTTTGATGATGTTCGTATGGAACCGACATTTCATGAATGATATTTTGTTGCTTGAGATACTCATTGAACCAATTGGAATTGAATTCGCCACTGCAGTCCGACCGTAGACGAAGAACCTCATGAGAGCAATGTTTTTTGAAATTCTCGATCCATTTGATCACCTCTGCTGACGCCAAACCCTTTGTCTTTAAACCAAACACGGAAGTCATTCTTGAAAATACATCATGAATCACTAAACCATAAACGCTACCATCTAATGCCGCCGGAAATGGACCAACTAGATCCACAGCTACGATTGATCCTGGTTTTTCAGCAAGAAAACGTGGAGGAGAGGCTACAGGCATGTGGACACTTTTGGCAAGGGAACATGAGTGACATTTGGAAGATGGTTGACTGAATTTATTATCGGGCAACCCGAGGACGGAAGAGTGGACAATTGATTTATTGATTGTGCGCATTGCCAGATGACCCAAACGAGCATGCCACAAATCTGATGATATGGAGAAACAAGCATGCGTAGAATCCTTATAACCAGAAAAAGGGAGACTTTTGAGCGAGGGAGGAAGAGTGGTAGGAATTTACCAAAGATAGTTTTCCACGTATGAAACAAACCGATGCGAGAGTTGTTTGAAAACAAAGATCCCATTACGAAAAGTAACACTGCCATCCCATCGGTCGAAGAAACCCACTGATAGGATGGTCCCTCGAACCCGCGTGCAAAGCAGCACATTACTGAGAACTAACACGCCGTGTGGGGTGGGAATTTTCGCGACACCGATGCCTTCTACGGGAATGCATTCTTTGGATGCAACACGTAGTTGGATGTTAGCGGGACGGATGGAAGTGAAGAACTGGGCGTGTGACGTTACATGGTTTGTTGCACCAGTGTCACAAAGAACCCCCTCTGAATTGCCTGGATCCGCCGATACTGAGGCCAACGTACCGTCCGCTACAATCAGCCTGCCTGACAGAACCAACGACTTCTTGGGTTGCCATCTGGCGATCTTCTTTCTCAGATCTTCTAAAGGAGGGAGACCTGACTTCACTTGAGGGCAGTCTTGCGCCCAATGAACCCATTCCCAGCAGACATTGCAAGGGAACTCGGAAGTCAAGTACTTCTTCCCCCAAGAATCAGCCTCTGGTTCTTTCCTGTCGGTCAAAACCTGACCGGAGCGTCCTCAAAATCCCCTTCCGGAAAATCCGCCTCTACCTCGTCCACCACGGCCAGACAAAAAAGATTGTTGAGACGTCATCCCCATGACTGAGGCCGATGATCCGTTTTGCAGAAGTCTTGAAGCAATATTGAGGACTTCATTCAATTTCACCTCCAAGTCAGGCTTGATTGCCAATCGGGAGTCAATCGCATCTGTTAGTGCCTGTCCAAAACGTTTGTTACTGGCATGGAAAGATAGGGACAACAACTTATCTGTTGTCCACCCCCCCAGTCGCTTCTCTAAGTCGAGCCAGCTCCTCTTTTGAGACTCATAGCTGGCAGAAGGTGAATCTGAAGAATCCGGGGCTTGCGCAATCTCAGACCATCAACTGACTAGAAGCGACCAGGAGAGGCTACCAAAACGCTCCTCTAAGGAAATCCAAGCCCCGTACGCATTCAATCCGTTGAGGGACGAGCGCAGCGCCGGATCAATCAATTGCTTGATGACTGCAAGGACGCCATTTGAGGTATCGGGGTTTTCTTTGTACTTGTCATTGGCGAAGTAATTGGTCTTCTTGACAATTGTATCCACCGTGTCTCTCACCGAAGCCAACCAGTGAGGATAATTTGACCCATCCAGCAGGAGGCTCGGTTGGATATCTCTTCCCAGTTGTTGCCATTTAAGATGGTTGTTAACCGACACCTACTGGGATACAGTCAAATTCTTCAGAAGAAGCATTCAAAGTATGTCGTTATCAAAGTTCGACAAGCCGGTCCTGTTGACTTCTTGATTGAGCATGGCAGTGAAGTGCGGTTCCGAGATCAAATCCTCCTTTCTTGAAGTTTCCAAAGGTGGAGGTTCGGTCGCGCCTACGAGTCCTTCAAAAGGGTTGGATTTTGCATTGGCTTTCCCTTTCGACGATCCAACTTCAGGTCGATTTGCCGGAGTATCTTGAGGATAGACACCAGGGAGAAACGGGTTGTTGGACCTATCGGACATCGCCTGAGGAGAAATTGGTTGAGGTTTGGGTTGAGGGGGTGTGACTCTTGAGGAGAAATCTGGCACAATCGGAGGAACTTGGTTAGACCTTGTATGTACCATTAATAAGCTTTCAAATCAATAGACTCAAGTCTAAGATTGCTATTTGTAAGAGAGTAGATAGTCGAGGATATCAAGATTAAGGTTGAAAAATCCACGCCTTCTATATAATAAGTGATGACGGTAGATAAAGCTACACAGAAAAATCACTTATGCCTAATCCAAGGTTTCAATGATAACAAGATTTAACGCCGCTGGTGACAGCGCAGGCTCATAACCTGTAGAGTGCTATGGTGATGGAGAATAGGAAATAGGCAAACTCCCCCAAGGGAAAAGTATATTTTGTATAATGTAAGACTATTTATAGTATCTACATATAACTAAAGGAATGGCCTTTGCGAGCCAAACAAATCCTGACACCTTTGTTCAATTTCTAACGCCGAGGGCGACATCCCCAGTTTAATTTCTAACGCCAAGGGCGACATTAGAAACTTAAATATGTAATTGATTTTTTTTTTTCGCTTTTTTCACTTTTTTCACTTTTTTTTTTGCTTTTCTTTTTTTTTTTTCTCATTTTTTTTTTTGCATTTTTTTTATTGCATTTTTTTTTCGCATTGTTTTTCGCGTTTTTTTTGTGCTTTTGTTTTTTTTTGCTTTTTTTTGTTGCTTTTTTTTTTTTTTTTTTTGCTTCTTTTTTTTGCTTTTTTTTTTTTTGCTTTTGTTTTTTTTGCTTTTTTTTTTGCTTTTTTTTTTTGCTTTTTTTTTCCTGTTTTTTTTTTGCTTTTTTTTTTGCTTTGTTTTTTTGCTTTTTTTTTTTGCTTTTTTTTTTGCTTTTTTTTTTTTTTTTTGCTTTTTTTTTTTTTTTTTTTTTTTTTTTTTGCTTTTGTTTTTTTTGCTTTTGTTTTTTTGTTTTTTTTTTTTTTTTTTTTTTTTGCTTTTTTTTTTGCTTTTTTTTGCTTTTTTTTTTGCTTTTTTTTTTGCTTTTTTTTTTTGCTTTTTTTTTGCTTTTTTTTTTGCTTTTTTTTTCGCTTTTTTTTTGCTTTTTTTTTTTTTTTTTTGCTTTTTTTTTGCTTTTTTTTTTGCTTTTTTTTTTGCTTTTTTTTGCTTTTTTTTTTGCTTTTTTTTTGCTTTTTTTTTGCTTTTTTTTTGCTTTTTTTTTTTTGCTTTTTTTTGCTTTTTTTTTGCTTTTTTTTTTGCTTTTTTTTGCTTTTTTTTTTTTTTTTTTTTTGCTTTTTTTTGCTTTTTTTGCTTTTTTTTGCTTTTTTTTTTTTTTGCTTTTTTTTGCTTTTTTTTTTTTTTTGCTTTTTTTTTTGCTTTTTTTTTTTTTGCTTTTTTTTTTTTTTTTTGCTTTTTTTTGCTTTTTTTGCTTTTTTTTTGCTTTTTTTTGCTTTTTTTTTGCTTTTTTTTGCTTTTTTTATGCTTTTTTTATGCTTTTTTATGCTTTTTTTTGCTTTGTTTTTTCCCTCTTTTTTCACTTTTTCTTTTTGATTATGTTTTGTTGCTTTTTGTTTGTTGCTTTTTATTTTTCCTTTTTTTTGCTCTTTTATTTTGCTTTATTTTTGCATGAGTTATATTCTTTTTCTTTTGTTCCTTTTTTTTTGCTCTTTCTTTTTCTGTTTTTTTACATACTTTTTTGGTCGTTTTTTTCTTCACTAAAGCAACCAATACTGTTGCTAACAACCAATATCATTATAACAACCAATCATGTTGCTACCAACCAAGGTACACATATTGTAGACTGTTGCTGGCAACCAAGTCAAATTAATCTTGCTACCAACAACTAATTTTGTAGACTGTTGCTGGCAACCAAGTCAAATTAATGTTGCTACCAACAACTAATTAATCAAACTGAAACTGCTGCTACCCTTTCCCCAGACATAAATAGAGCTCTTCTTCACCTGAAATCTTCCATTCCCCCCAAGAATATCCCACTTTCACAACCATCATTCTTAAAAGTAATAATCTGATTCCCTACCACATACTCTTATTGCATTCTACTTTTCAGCTCCCATTAATCTACAACATTAATCTACAATGAACTTGAATATTGATGAACTCAGAAGAGCATACAACAGGGAAAGAAATGCTAGGTTTTGGAAAAGGCAATTGAATTCTCAACTCAATCTTCCCACCACCCCTAACCCCGATCATTTTCACCATCCATCCTCTCCTGTACCTCATTCTTATTTTTTCAACTCTCACAATTCTCCAAGTCATCAGCACTTCCAAGGTAGTTTAATCAATAATCATCACCCTTCCCATCTTCAGCAGCTACACAATGACCCTCAAACACACCATCCACATTCCCATCAATTCTCTCAACATTCTCATCAAATCTCTCACCAACTTCAATCCTCAAGGTCCCGTCCAATCTCTCATCAAGTTCCATCCCCAACATCCCGGCAATTATCTTATCAACTACCATCCCCAGTTTCTCATCAGAGATCTCATCATATCCATTCACTTACTTCCCATCAAAACTGCCATTCAACTTACTCCCCAATCCAGTTGAATCAACATCATATCCCATCACAAAGGCATTCATTGTATCAAATCACTCAATTGATGTCTCAGAACCACAGCAGAATTACCCATCAGACCAATAGAATTCATCAAACTCCTAACAACCCCTCAAGAGTTTCCATTTTCAACTTGGTCCATTCCCAAAATCTTTCTCCCAACAATCAGATTAATATCTACACCAACTATGATAACTCCTCAAACCTTCCTCCTGTAGAGCAACCACCACACTTGGAGGATGATATTCCAGAAACTCTTAGTCATCCTAGAATCTCAGTATATACCCCGCACTACTGAAGAAATTGATCAAATTGTGACTGCAGAAATTCCAGATCAGCTCGCCAATCCAGCTCTTTACCAAGCTGTATCAAGACATATGATCCATGGACCCTGTGGACCTTACAACCCAAATGCACCATGCATGGTCAATGGTGTTTGCTCAAAGAAGTACCCAAAACAATTTTGTTCTGAATCTTCATTCAATGAAAACTCCTACCCACAGTATAGAAGACGTCAAGATGGAAATACAATACATAGGGGTCAGAACAACTTCATAATTGACAATTGTTGCGTGGTGCTTTAAAATTCCTACCTCTCAGCAACATATCAGTGCCATATAAATGTTGAAATTTGTGCAGAAATATCCGCAGTCAAGTATCTTTACAAATATATATACAAGGGACATGATAAGGTAGTTCTGGATGTTGGGGAAAGTATTGATGACATCAATAGATTCAGGGACTCACGCTGGGTTGCCGCTCCTGAAGCTTGCTGGAGGATATTCTCTTTTAAACTATCTTCCACCTACCCATTGGTCAACAGATTGGACATACATTTGCCCAATCAACATCAAGTAACATACCCTCAAGATGAATCATTGCAAAAACATTATTGAAAGGGCTTCAGAAGGTTATACAATGCTCACCGGTTACTTTGCAAGAAACAGAATTGATCCACATGCCAGGTTATTGAAATACTTGGAATTCCCTAGGTATAACACATGGCATCCCAGGACAAAAGAATGGAAGCCAAGGCAACGCGGTAACTCAATAGGCAGGATTTATTCTGTATTTCCATCAGACCCAGAAAGATGGTATTTACGTTTATTGTTGAATCATGTCTGTGGATCTACTTCCTTTGAAGATCTCAGAACTTTTCACGGCACTATTCATGATAGTTTTTGTTCAGCTGCTTTAGCAAGGGGTCTCTTGGAAAATGATCATTATTTGGAACAAACAATGGCAGAAGCTGATTCTACAATGAGTTCATCTTACTTGAGAAGACTGTTTGGTATCCTATTGGCAACATGTCAACCTTCAAACCCTGTCTGCTTATGGAATTTTTCTTACACTTCCATGACAGAAGATTGGATCCATCAAGGCTGTCAAGATGATGCCCTAATGACAAACCGGATCATTGAAGTAATCAATCCAATTCTACTCCAGAATGGTCTGCAGCGGATTGATTTATCATTTCCTGATCTTCCAAGATATAATCCTTCAGCTGGAAGTAACCACCTAATAAGAAATTGGATGTTGGATGAAGAGCGGTCAAGCTTCAATGTGGATCAAAGTCAAATTGATAATGTAAATCAACTTAACCAGAAGCAGAGGTTGGCCTTTGATCAAATTCTCCATGCCTGCAATTCAGAACATCCACAATGTTTTTTTATTGATGGGCCTGGTGGCTCTGGAAAAACTTTCCTATACAATTGCTTACTTGCACATGTAAGATAAACTCAAAGGATTGCTATTGCATGTGCCGGTAGTGGTAAGAATCATTTTCATGACAATTTGAACATACATATTCCAGCTAATTTTTGTTTCTATCTTACAGGGATTGCTGCCATGAACATGAAATATGGAAGGACTGCTCTTCTCACCTTTGGAATTCCTCCCAGGCTATCACACCATTCAGTTTCTTCTATTGCCAAAAACTCACAAAAAGCAGATGTCCTCAAGAAATCAAAGTTGATAATATGGGATGGAGCCCCAATTACACACAGGCATGCACTTGAATTAGTTGATAGATTACTCCAAGACTTGATGGACTCAGATCTACCATTTGGTGGAAAGGTAATGGTCTCAGGGGGAGACTTCCATCAGTTTTTGCCAGTTGTGAGGAAGGGATCACGTCCTCAAATTGTTAATGCTAGCATTTTCAA
Source organism: Puccinia hordei (assembly GCA_007896445.1). Classification (NCBI taxonomy): domain Eukaryota; kingdom Fungi; phylum Basidiomycota; class Pucciniomycetes; order Pucciniales; family Pucciniaceae; genus Puccinia; species Puccinia hordei. The sequence continues at coordinate 84,009 of RDRW01000044.1, forward strand.
CTCTCACTGCTGGAGACACTTTTCCCAGAACATAATTTGTCTGTCCATCAACATGCGTGCAGCTGGGGATCCTCACTTTCAGCAATTTTTACTATCTATTTGGAATGGAGAAGGTATCACTGATTTTTCAAACAAGATACAGCTGCCTGCTTCAACGGTAGTCCATGGTAGATCCCACAAGGAAAATTTGGATCGTCTCATTACACAAGTATTCCCAGATATTTCCAGGTCTTTCTCCCATCATGATTACTTTTTGGACTGGGCTATTCTTTGCTGCAAGAATATTTCAGTCAACCATATAAATTCTAGGATCTTGCAAGATATTCCATCAGAAGGCAGGACTTACATAAGCTATGATTCAGTGGAAGATGACCCCCAAAACCTATACTTGCAGGAATACATAAATACTCTAACAATTTCAGGCTTTCCACCTCACATTCTGAACTTGACAAGGGGTGTACCAATCATAATGCTGAGGAACCTTGATTGAACAATGGGACTTTGTAATGGGACTAGATTGATTGTGGAAAACCTGGGCCCAAATGTTATTTATGCAAAGGTAATTTCAGGAAACAGAGTCAACAACTTGGTGGCCATACCACGCATTCCCTTCATATCAGACCCTGATGAGTCTGGATTGCCTTTCAAGCTCATGCAGAAACAATTCCCTGTAAATCTGGCTTTCTCACTAACTATAAACAAATCTCAAGGTCAGACAATTGGAAATGTTGGTATAGTACTTCATGATCCTGTATAAGAAGTCCAGCCTTACTACAAAGGTAGTAGTCCCTCAACCTGAATCTGGCCTTCCTTCATATGAAACATCAAATATTTTTTATAAAGAGGTTCTTTCAAGTGTCCAGAGGCAATAGTTGTATTAATATTTTTAGATTCACATCCTTTGTTGTTGTTTTTTTGCTTCAGAATTTCATTGCTTTTTGATTTCAAATGCAATTCTATCTTTGTCCTTATATTTCCACAAATAAAACATTGTGTACCCTTCTCATCAAGCCCCCTTTTCTAAACCTCCCTCCCCAATCCCCAAAATTGGGGGCTATGCCCTCGTTTACAAATATGTAATTAGGTTGTTGAGAAAGTATGTAAATAGAATATCTAATACACTGCCAGCATAATTGCCTAGGTTGAGTTCATCCCAGTTAAACTAGGATGCAAAAAAACCAATTTAAAGTAGGTTGACATCAACCAATGAAATATAAAACCAAGGGGGGTCCCTTGGATTTATATTTCATCATTTGATTTCAACCAAGTTTAAATTGGTTGAGTGCATCCCAGTTTAACTGGGATGACTTCATCCTAGGAAATTATGCTGGCAGTGATAATATGTAAATATAAATAAACTACTGTATGTTTATGATTTACTAGTGTGAGAAATATGTGATATGTGATAAATGCATAGTCTCGTATCAACAGGCCGGATGTTTTTTTTGAACTGGTGTAACTAAGGGGATGCAAGCCAAACAAACCATGCACCATTTGTACTGCATCATTAATAACATGCAACCTAACGGGTCGACGTCGGCCCGTTGGGTTGCATGACACGGATCGCGGATCGGTGTCGATCCGTGTCTTTCTACAAGTCCCTCCCCGGTGCCAAAATTGGGGGCTCTATACCCGTAGCCACATGAAGAAGCAAGGAAAAAAACTACCGTCGATCAGCCCAGCCATCATATTCAAGATGTCCAGCATCTTCTTGACCCGAATCGCCCAACACTCATCAAAACTTATCATCAATCAACCATCTCCACGCTTTCTATTTTCAACGACCGCGATGATCAACACCGATGAATCAAATCCAGCAACTCAAACCCAACCTAAATCTATTGGAACTATTGAAAACATCATAAATCAATCATTTCTTCGTTCCCTTTTCACGAGGATCACAACTGAACAAGCAACTCCAGAAACCCCAACCAAATCCAAGTCTATCCCAACTGTTAAAAAGGCGAGTCAGTCTTGTTCCATTCGGCTCCAAATGATCGGAGTCTAATGCTGATACTGACCCACTCCAAACGCATTCGAAAACAAGCCACAGAAGCCTACAGCGAGCAAAGCGAAGAAAAAGGGTGCCGATACAACACCCAGTAAGAAGAAACCCGCAAAACCACCCCCTGCAGATGATTCTACAGACGGCTTGTCCAGTCTCAAAGATGCTAGTGATAAGGAGGCGTCAACTAATAATCAGCAGAAAGTGACTAAGAGCTCAAAGGCGAAGGTATGGAATCATCCTTTACTTTTTTCTGTCTTGCCTCCGACTCACTTTATGTATCAAAGACTAAATAACTTGAAGTGGGGAACATTTTTGAGTTCACCATGTCGCGTTTCTTAGAGGCGCTCTGTACCTACCACTTCTACAATTCTTAGAACATCACTCACTTCCCCTTGAACATTTAATCTCCCTTTGCTCATCATCTCATCAAATGGTTTGAAGCACTGACTGTCTCTTGGTGAAAAAACAAACAAACATATAAAATGAAAGGCCCGTACGGCTCCCTCAACAACCAAGAAAAAAGCCTCTCAAGTTCCCAAACCAGAGGTGGGTAAGAGTCTGGAACCACTGCCCCTTCCAAAAACAAAGACAAAAGGAAGTCAAGGTAAACGACAGGTATCCTTACTCTTGAACTGGATCATTCCATGGAGCTAACACATCGCACGTTCTTTAGCAGGCAAGAAGGCCACTACAGTCGATTCTAATCTGGTCCAATTTGATAAATTCGTCACCATTGGTTCTCCGCCTTCTCAAAATCCATCCCTTTACACAAAGAAAATTGCCAAATTTATTTTAGATAGTCGACTCAGATTCCCCGATGCAATCTTGCTGACGTGCGTTGGATCATTTTATGAAGTTGAGCAATAAACGTTCCTCCGGGAGATGTCAATCAAGCTCCAATACTGATTTACTTTTGCACCGCTTGATCGCTGATTAATTTGTAATTTATCACAAACCACAGGCTTACTTCGATCAGGCTGTAGAAGTGGCACAACTTTTGAACATCAAGCAAGCCAAGTATCAATTCTCCGGGAATGCTTACCCCTTTTCGGGATTTCCGATAGCATCGCTTCCAAAACATCTTAAAACTCTAGTCAATGAGCACAATCGCGTGGTGGCAATTGCAGAACAAATTTCAACCGATGAAGATCTCGAAAGAAAGATTGTTCGCATCATTACACCTGGTACAATCACAGACGAAAACTTGATCGATGATGAGTCGTATAACTACTTGTTAGGCATTCACCAAAATCAGCTAGCTTGGCTGGATGTATCTACCGGCAGTTACTTTGTTACAACCTGCGAGGGTGGAGAAAGGGAATTAATGGATCAAATCTGCCGAATCTCACCCAAAGAAATTATAATATCCGCCGACAGCTCGTTTCGTATTCCTTCTAATTCCAAGGCTGCCAAACTCTCAATATTGATTACAAAAGTTCAACCAGATAATGTGCAACTGTGCTGTTCATCGTCCAATCATATGAAGAGCCGTTGACGATTCATTCACCCTTCCTACTTTCCAGTCAATCACCCCGGAAGATTTGACAGCTGAAAAATTAATTGGAATCTACATCAAGCGAAACCTTCTACCTCCGCAAGTAGCGACCCAACCATTATGTGTCGACGCCTGTCGAAACCTCAAATTGGATCCCGAGGCTATTGATAGCTTAGAGATCATCCGCACTCAAAATGGGAAGAGTTCAGCTGGTAGTTTACTCTCAACTATTTCACGGACACTTACCTCACCTGGAAAAAGACTTCTCCGCGATCGAATTAGTTGAGTGATAACCAATTGACACCAGCGATGTTTCAAATACAAATCTCACATCACTTTTATAAATTTATTCTACGGAAGTTGCAAATAGGCTAATGTTTGATGTGATTGTTTATCCGTATTTGGTGAGTTTAGTTAGTCCGAGTAGAGTACCAGCCGAAATTCAATCTAGATTAGACCTAGTAGGGAAACTCGTTATAAATCATATCTCGAGAGAAGACATACAAGATACGCTGAAGGATATTGAACAGATTGATTATGTCAGGCTATTGCAAAGGTTCAACCTGGGGCAAGGAACAATACAAGATTTAATATTCATCGTCAGAATCTTGAAGGCCATCAACACAATCAGGCTAATTCTTAGTGATTTAGGTATATCGTCTCGATTAGGATGTCACCTTGGCCTTGAGGAAAATATATCCAAATCCCTGCGTGACTCTCTGCAGGGATGCAGCCAAACCCTATCTGAAGAGGCCTCGACTGAGGAAGCCAAAGACTTCTTCTCTCCTGTTATTTGGAATGTATGTTCCGAGTAAGACCGTTTACCTTCCATTTAATGTAGTTCAGGAGCCGTTGACCGACTCGCCCCATTAGGCTTAACAAAGAATTAAGCTCTATGCACCGGAGGTTGAAAATTCTGATGGAAAAAGGAAAACAGCTCCAGATTAAATATCGTACTGATTTTGGTAAGTTTCTCCACTTGCAACACATCTCACTTCCATAAATACATTTGGCCCAATTATTCTGAATCTGGTTTGTTGGCCCTCACGGGGGTTTGCTCAAACAAATCACATCCAGAATCTAAAGATTTGAAGTTGCACGTCGTAACTAAATTGGGTGCTGTGCTGATTATCAACAAGACTCGCAAACCGAGCAGCGAGTTGAGAAGCAAGTTGGAAAAAATCCAGGGCCAAATACTTGTCGACAACGGATCACGTGCTGTGGTCGCCGTTCCGGTAGGCCTGAAAAAAGGAACAGTAAATTCAAGCGCAGGATTGTTAATCAGAAAACATTTACCTTTGTTCCAGGAATGGACGAAGATGCACGCTTCAATCGAAAAGCTGAGACAGGAATTGACACAGGCGGAACAACGAGTCTTAAACAGACTATTTGAACAGGTGAATAATTGCTGGTTCGTAACATCATATGCATTGAAAATAACATGTATGTCGCAACTCTCGTGATTAAAACAAAGGTGACTGAACCATTAAAAGTTTAAATTCTTAGGTTGCATCGGATCATGAAGCTTTAAACCCATCGTTCCAGGACCTTGCGGAATTGGATGTTGCTCAGAGCTTTGCGACGTTTGCAGTGGAAACGAATTGCGTAAGGCCATCAATAAATTCAAAGTAAGAACGGACTCGCTATGAATATCATCATTCACTCAGAACTGTAGCTCTGAACTCAGTGAATTTAAACAGGAGAAGTACATCTGTTGTCAATGGTCGACATCCAATTGCTGAGCGTGCTCTCGCTTCGAGTGCAAATGGGAATTTTATCCCAAATTCAATCGTGATGCATGACAACGATGGTCTTGTTCAGATTATCACCGGCCCCAATAATGGGGGAAAGGTGTGGACTTGGTTTCAATTGTCTAATTGAATCGATCTTCTTTTCAAATATTTGCCTAAGCTAACGAAGCAAACTTGACTCTATCCAGTCGACTTACCTACGACAACTAGCGATTATTCATATCCTGGCTCAAGCTGGAAGCTTTGTCCCTGCCGAGAAAGCTAATTTGGGACTTGTTCACCAAATCTTTACTCGATTTGGTTCGTTTGATAACGTTGTACTCGGAAAAGGTACATTTTTAATTGAGATGGAAGAAACTTGTAAGATTTTGAAATCTGCTGATGAAATGTCACTGGTAAGTAATTTCCAAACCCTGCAAGATCAGAAAAATAGACGCCAGATTCATTCGAACTGATTAACTTATCTTTCATTTCTCTCATCGACTCTAATGGTGAAAACGTTAAGGTTTTGATGGATGAAGTAGGCAGAGGAACAGGGGTTGAAGACGGGCTATCGATTGCATTTGGTGTGCTTAAGTATTTGATCGAGAAGAATAAATGCAGAACGCTATTTTCAACACATCTGCCCCACGTGGGATCGTTATTGCTTAAGGAGGACATGACTCCAAATAGTAATAATAACACTCCAGCTCGACTTGAAACCGCAGATTATCTAAAAGTTGGCAAACTGGGCTTCTTTTGTTTTGGCTCTTCCAAGATCGTAAGTGGTACTGGTGTACTCCAGCTTCCCTATCTAGTTTTTCGACCAATACGAATATTGGCCAGTATCGCTCAGACTAAGCGCGTAACTTAAGAGTACTGATGTTTCTCCTCCTTGTTGTGAACATCGGTACGATCATGTAACAACCCTATGGCCATGATCGTTATTGAAAAAAATTGTTAGAATGGCGATAGCAAACAGGAGATTCTGAATTTTCCTTACCAAATTCAACGAGGCTTGAACCCCGATTCGAGTGGCATAGACATCGCTAAACTCGTCGGTCTTCCGAAAGAAGTCATCTCACATGCTACGACAATTAAGCGCCAGATGCGGAACGGCACCTTGAGAGTTGACCAACATTAACAAACTAAGGAAATGTAAAACCCGAAATGGATCCTACTCGTTTTTCAATATTACCTTCTGTTGTTGACTGTATATCCTTAGATTTGATAGGACGGTTCACATACGCTGGGCAGTTTTTTGCTAAACATCAGCAAACTTGCCATATCGAATTGACAGGTCTTTCGAGTTCGGCCTTATTGGACCACGGCTGATCATGTATGTGCTATGTGAATCGTCCTCATGGGCCCAACTATCCAGCAAAGTTCAAACCATCTTTTTCACCTCATTGTTTCATCGTTTTCCCATCACTCCCTTGATAGCCATGTTCTACATCGTGTGGGGTTTATGGATATCTGAAATGCATAAGTTGATCTAATAAGTATCCAGCTAGAATCTTGAAATCAATTGGATTGTTTCCTTCCAAGACCAGGCTTGTATCAGCGTCTACATAGCAGAGCAGATGTAGTAATTGCCCATCCAGCTTACACGACATGCGTCGATCGACATGAGCAAAATTGCACCTCCAAAAGGCAATCTGCGTATATTACAGGGTCATCTCATGCCGAAAGAGAGTTAATTCACTCTTGCAGAGATTGGAAGTGCATGGACATACGGTTCAATTCGCTCGTATGTCTAGGGGGTGAAAGGAAGCTTAATGACTATTCTCTTAGACTTGCTCTGGGAGTGTCGGCTTTGTTGACTTTGAACTGGGAAAGGGAGGGACACGGAACCATTCCAATGTAAATTTCATCTGTAGTCAGATGCAAGTTATATTAACATCTAAAAAGAATTTAAAAAAACAATAACCTATCATTCACATCATTGCTGTTCTTGCGTTTAATAAAGAACTAGCCGCTATGCGAATGAGAAACAAGCGAAAGAAGATCGAAGAAATCCCTTCCCAAGCCTTGGATACAACGGTTAAAAAAGAAGCAAATATCTAGGTCGCTCTTTGAGACTTTCTCTTTCCGATCTGGGCGGAGAAACCGGTCTTGATAGCTGATACTGATCGCTTGGAACCACATGATTCACAGGTTACGAAATATAATCGGTTATCTTTCTCCAACAACGTGTCTGGTGATTTGCATGTCTTACAAGTCACATACTCGACTACGGCATCATGTGGAAATGTTAACTGGCACATTCCGGTCGAACAGAAAGGGTAGAAAGTAGAAGTAAGACAGCGCGCGTACCAATGTAACGACGTAGAACGTTTTCAATCTGTTTTTGTTGAAATCGACCTTTAATGACCAAGTTCCCGTTACCGTCGACACTTCCACTCGTGCCTAATTCAGCAAACAAGAACTGGATGACATGCTCCGGCTGTCGATGCATTTTTTTGCAAATCTCGGCCACGTTCGCCCAGATCGATCGTTTGTTACCTTCTCGATGAACCGAAGGGGGTGCAAGAGTATAACGTTTCTTGGCGCCGCCACCGGACAAAGAAGGATGAGATAGGTAGAGAGCTTGGTAAAAACGACCCAGAAGCTGTGGTAGAGGTCAGAAACACAATCGGTCAGCGTTGCCCTGAACGTTTCTGGTCATAAGCAGGGAGATTAACTTCGTCATAAGTGTAGTCACGATCGGGTTCTTTCAACCAAGCCTTTTTCTCAGCAGCCACCTGAGTTTTACTCTTTTCACTTTCGCCGATCGCATCGTCGTCGGCTTGGCCAAAGAGGCCATCCTCAGGCGGATCGTCTGCCTCCGCACCAGATGGGTCGCCCTCCTTAGCTTCGGATTTGGTGATCCCACCTTCGACTTCTGCCAGCTCACGTTCGAAAGCTTCCAGATCGAAAGCTTTCTTTTGAGTTTTCTTCTTCTTTTTCAAATCTGTTTTGGTAATTGGAAGAGTTGGATGAGGTTAGCTAAGCAGCTCGGTTTGTAAGCCTGGTTAAAATCCATCACATCCGATTGGAGGTTTCTTAATGATTATCAAAAATACCAACCAGCGAATTCTTCAGCAGCAGCAGCATCTATAGCAGCATTCGCCGTGGCGACTGATTTATCTGTCTCATCGATCACGCCCAGTTCGTCTTCATCGAGATCTAAGGTAACTGTTTTCTTTTTCTTTTTCCGTTTGAGATCGCTGAAATCTAAGTCACCAGTTGAAGCAGGTTGGGGAGCTTCCGAACTTGGTTCGGGTTCTGTTGTCTTCAAGATCGAGACAGGCTCTTCAGTCTTAGAAGTTGCGATTGTGCTGGTCTGTTCAGTTGTATTGTCTAATTGTGAATCACTGTTGACATAAGTGTTTATGTGGGGGGGGGGGGGGCTATCTCATCAGCCAGCTGTCTAGCGTAGAATGAAATGGGAGAAGAAGTGCTAACAGTTCATCGAATGCGACGGCTTTTTTCTTCTTCTTCTTCTTGAGAGTTGCGTCGAAGAGCGGTTCCTCCACCTGGTCGACTGGGGGGTTGTTTAGTTCCTCGGCCATCCTGAGCGTTATTCTAGTCTTCTTTGGGTGTTGGTGTCCTGCAATGGGAGTGCTGTCTGAGCTGGAATGTGGCGGAACAGTTTCGTGTCAGCAGAGTCCGCAGCCAGCCAGAGGGCCAACAAACCCTAATGTATAAATAGTCAGAAATACACCTTCAAAAGATCCATGTATAAACACATGATGTTGCCTCACTAAATGTAATAAGTCTCACACAGGAAGCATAAAAGCTGATCAGCCACTAGAATATGAGTCATGCCTGCAGTTCAGGAAGCTCAGGAAATGGTTCATAATATGGAATTCGCCTGAGTGAATGGATCTTACTTTGGAAACGGAATCAATCCCATTTCTCTCTACATCTCATTTGAGAGTTTTGCAGAAGATAAAATGGAATCATGTTTTAAAACTTCTCATGATCATAAAATCATAGTGAACGCCATGTGCCAATGGCAGAGATCTTGTTCATTTTTCTGGAATGTAATTGACAAGAATCAATCTCAAAAAGGATCTACGATAGCACTGACTAAAATGCTACATTGCTTCAGGTCTCATACTATAGTCATGCACTTCAAAGGCAGGTAGTATTCAATCAAAATTGCAAAGTTTGCCCGCAACTAATATCCTTATAGCAATCATCTTCTGATTTCTAACAATCAGAGCCCTATCAGTTTTCCTCAGGTGACAGGCACTGCGCCCAGGATAATTGCCTAGGTTGAGTTCATCTCAGTTAAACTAGGATACAAACGACTAATTTAAAGTAGGTTGACCTCAACCAATCAAACATAAAACCAAAGAAGGTCCCTTGGGTTTACATTTCATCAGTTGATATCAACCAAGTTTAAATTGGTTGAGGAAATCCCAGTTTAACTGGATGAATTCATCTGTCACACTGCAACTAATGGGCTCAGCTCACCATGGCCCAGTCCTCACTGTATCTGTCAAAATTTGAATGCACCCCAGCTTTGATACCTTTTAATTACCATTTGTGTGAGACCTAACCAAGGTGGACATTTGGCTTCATCTCTGACAATTACTTGAATCAGTCACCCACACTATGGACTACCATTCCTGGCAATTTGGCTCAGCTTTGAAGCTTATCCAATAACCCTTTCCCACACTAGCTCAAATGCACTCTCAACTTTCCAGCTTGGCACTTTTACAATAGACTTGCACTTAACACTTCCATCTAGGAATTTCACCCTTGACTTGAAGACATTCACTTGACAACTCATCCTTGACAATCATGTGCTTTTAGTTTACTAGTTCATCTTCAAACATCATGTACTGTTCATTTACTGATATTCTTGAAACATCTTTGTAACCTCACCTTGAGCACCTACTCTCTATCATTAGTCTTCAATGCATCTTCTTGTTTATTCTTATCAATTGCAGTAGCTTTTCTCAATTATAAATCCTCTTGTATTTTTTCATCCATTTCCTCTTTTCCTCAGTTAATTCATATAACATTGTTTTATGTTTCCTACTAAGAATTCAGTTACCCATCATCCTGGCTGAGTATCAAGTCATCCTAGAGTCCATGTTGCTTCATCTTTTAATTTATCCTTGAACTCCTTTGACTAAAAAGTATCTTCAAAAAATCTTGAAAGCTATCTTTGAGACTTACCTCCTTTTTTAGCTTGAGCACTTTGATCAACTAAATCGCCCTTTGTAACTTGGGTTGGTTGCATGACAGTATATTGATTAACTCATTTCAACAATTTTACGGTGTGGAAATAAAGGCAACCACAGTGACAGCAAAGGTAGGTTGCCCTTCTTCCTGGTTGGTTCCGGTGATTCTTTGATTTCCTCTGCGGGATAAACAACTGTTAGCGGATGATTGAATGGATTCCCTGCAACACCTTTTACTCAGCAAGGGGACCGTTCCTCTTGCGTTTGTCTTCCTGATGATGCCCTTCTCAGTTCCGCTGTCTGCACACGCTGAAATTCACTAAGAGAGATTTTAAAGTAAAGAGATTTCTTATGTGCCCTGTAGTTGATAGCTATCTACTTTGATGATAAGATAAGATCCAATCCCGCAACTCTTGTACAACACCCCCCCGGTCATGACCCGCAATCCCCGGTACCGTCCCTGGAGCCCTACTCGCCCATCTCCTCAATTCCACATCACACCGCAGCCTGCCCCCAACTACTATACCCCGTTGACCCCTGCAGTCGTCCGTTGCCCCCCTGCGCACGGCTCCGCTCCTTCTGCCCCCGCTCTGCTTGCTGGCCTGGTGCCCCAAACCCCGTGGTTCCACCTGGTCCCCCTACGTCGTGCATACTGAAGCGGTCTTTGTCCGCTTGACCGATTGCCCGCGCCAACTATAGAATGTCACATGCTGTGCCCTTGTGCTTTCCCCGCGGAATTTCCGGTGACATTCAGTAAGTACCCCCCTACCTCAGCCTCAGCCTGCCGCTGAGCCCGCGGCTGCGGGCTCAGCTTCATTGCTGCACCTCCTGTATATAAGTTCTCCCACAACAGACCTTTCCACCTGCATGTTTTTGCTTCAAAAGTTGCTGTTGAAAATTCATCAGACTTCTTGTGGGAATAATGAGAATTCCTTATGACAGTTCGTGATATGTCACCTGTCACAGCTGTTGTAGTTTCACTTCTTATACATCCTCATGTACTTTTCTCTTTCTCTTTTCTTTTCTCTTTTTCTTCATCCTGTTCTCTTCTCATCTATCCTAGGTCTGCCTGCCCTTCCCTGCCCCACCAAGCCAAGCCCCTCACTGACAGTAGCAACCGTGACTGTCATCCAAGGTTATTATTTCTTCCTCTCTATTCTCATTATTATCATCCAATCTCCTTTTCTTTTCAGAGTCACTTATGAAATACACTTCATCCTGTTCTCTTCTCATCTATCCTAGGTCTGCCTGCCCTTCCCTGCCCCACCAAGCCAAGCCCCTCACTGACAGTAGCAACCGTGACTGTCATCCAAGGTCTGCCTGCCCTTCCCTGCCCCACCAAGCCAAGCCCCTCACTGACAGTAGCAACCGTGACTGTCATCCAAGACCTTATCTTTCCTACAGATGATGAGACCGGAAAACTCTATTTTCCGTTGAAGCTTAACCTTACCCGCTATTCTTACCCATCTCTCTCCCATATATTATCTCCAGCTTAAACCCTCAAATATGGTCGAATTCTCCGTTGATCTCGGAGAAAAGAACAAGCTCACGGGGGTTAACTATCTTGACTGGAAATCCAAGATCTCTTTGGTCCTCCAACTCAAGCACCTCCTTCGACTTGTCCTCAGAAAGGAGACTCCCGAAGAAGCTGAAGCGGCTGAAAAACTCGACCGAAACCGCTACGATGACGCCCTCGCCATCCTGAAAATCAACTGCGACACCAAAATCGCTGACCAGTTCGACCTCGAAGCCAAAGGTAAACCTTCCGAATTTTGGAAGCTACTCGAAAATCACTACCAACCCAAGACCATTCAAAATCAAGCCACGTACCTCAACCGTATCTTCACCACCGTCCTCAACTCTAACGACCTCGAAGACACTCTCTCCACCCTGTCCTACAACACCCGCCAGCTTTGTGCACTCATAGACGACACCAAAATAAAACCTTCCGCCCTACTGGATACGGTCATCGCAATGTGGTGCATAATCAACCTGCCCTCCGACTATAAAACTTCCGGCGAACTCCTTCTCAAGAAATGCCAAATTGAGAAGAAATCCCCTACGATCAAAGAAGTAGTAGAGGAAATCCGCTCGTTCATTCAGCGTAATTCTGAATCCGCCAAAACTTCCAAAGCCCTGGCAACCTCTCGAAAAGGACCCAACTCAACCTATGTCTACAACGGACCCAGGTGCTCGCCGGGATACCATAATCCCAAGACCGTCCACAAACCTGAAGAATGCTCACAACTCAAGCTCAGGGCCCCCAAGGACGAAAAACCAATCAAAGCACTCCAAGTCACTCTCCGTCACAACAAGTCCGTCCTAATCCTTGACTCCGGAGCGACAACCTCGATGTTCAATTGCCCCTCTTTCTTTCCTTCTTACCAAGGTATTCATGATCATGTCTACCTCGCTAACGGAGACAAAGCCAAAGCTATCGGGCAAGGCATCGCGGTTCTCGAACTCCCCCATGCTATCCTCAAACTCAAGAATTCCCTTCTAGTCCCATCCCTCACCTCAAACCTCATCAGCCTGAGCGTTTTCATCAAGAACAACTACACTCTCAAATCAGGAGGAAACGATCAGTTCATCCTATCCAACGAACAAGGAACCCCCACCATCACCGGATCCCTCGGAGATGGAAATTTCATCGTTCAACAGTCCCTCCACTCTGCCAACAAAGTCGACATCAAATCTCAAACCATCTACGACAAACATCAGGCCGCCGGCCACCCCTCACCCGCTTATTTCTTCAAGATGTTCCCTACGTTACCCAAGATCGACTTCACCTGCCAAACATGCGATGTGTCGAAATCTCACAAGGAACCTTTCCTCGGTAACTTCCCCACCCCAACCAGACACCTCGAATACCTACATATCGACCTCTGTGGCCCGATTTCCCCCCCTTCAGTCTCGGGTCACCGTTATTTTCTCAGAGCCGTCGATGGTTTCTCTCACCACGTCTGGATTCGATTCTTAGCCCTAAAAAGCGATGTTAACAAAACCCTCCGCGATCTCTTCCTCAAGATCGAAAACGAATCGTCCCAAACCATCATCAACCTAGTGACCGACAACGGCACCGAATTCAAAAACAAGGATCTCTCCACTTTATACACCTCAAAAGGTATCAATCACCTCACCACCGCTCCTTACACCCCTGAAGAAAATCCCCTTGCCGAGAGGGGCAATAGGACCACCGTCTCCAAACTCCGATGTCTTCTCCAGGACGCCAATCTCCCATCATGTTTCTGGGCCGAAGCTGCCCAGACAGCCGTCTACCTCGAAAATCTCACCCCATGTAAATCAATTGACTTTATCTCTCCCTTCCAAAAGTGGTCCGGGAAATCTCCCTCTGTCGCTCACCTCCACCCTTTTGGCTGTGAAGCTATTTATCTTGTTAACAGGTCAGGAGGTAAACTTGGCAATCGTGGGGCAGTCGGGATTTTTTTGGGCTATGGGGAAGGACACAGGTCCTACAGGATATTAGATGCAGAGACAGGTAACGTAAAAATTACCCACCATGTCAAATTTAATCACCACGTCTTCCCTTCCTACCCACCTGAAAAAACTAACCATAATGACACCACCCTCACTTTCTCCCTCGACGATGAAGCCGTGTCGTCCGAGCCTCCCAATCCCCAACCCGACCAGTCCCCCCGTAACTCAGACTCGTCAGACGACGATGACAGAGTCGAAGAAATTCTTGTCAATGAATCTCCCATTCCTACCCCTGAGGCTCCTCTGCCGGACGAAACTACCCCGCCATCATCCAAGACTTACTCATGGGCGCCTGTAGACCAACCGGCCCCTAGAGAAATCTCAAGTGAAATCAGCACAGACAACATCATCTCCGGTTCCCGCCGATCCGGCCATTCCGCAAATGCCGTCGCCTATATGAAAGAAGATCCCAGATCATACGGCGAGGCTATCAACTCCACTCTCAAGTATGACTGGGAAAAGGCCATCGGATCGGAACTCGGCAACATGGAAAAACATCAGGTGTGTACACCCGTAACTGAAACTCCCGACATGCACCCCTTGTCCACCACTTGGGTATTCAGACGAAAAACGGACCAGGACGGAAACCTCACCAAGTTTAAAGCCCGTTGTGAGAACTCCTTTTGGGACGGGTGGCAGTTCTGCGAGGGGGAAATACCAGTAATAATATTTCAAATATGTAAGAAGATATTACAACTGCTACGGGTGGTTTGAAAGACCTGCCCCTCTATGATACTACACAAGAGCTATCACAACAAATTTATTTATTTTTATTTGTTGTGGCAAACTAATGATAGAGAAAACTTATGTGTAGCAGTCTCTATCAGACCTAGATCAAACTTGAATTCAGTGGAAATGGGTTTGGTGGAATTTGTATGGGCAATAGAGCCGGGGTGGTTTACAACAGGATTGATTCAGATGATGGAAATAAGTCTTAAGTATATATCTTTTATGTGTTTTTATATATATTTATAATTGAGGTGTAGATAAACTAGTAAAATAATTCTTGACGGAACTGATGTTATATGTGAACTATTCAAAGTGTATTTGCCCTCTTCCTTAACCTTCAGTTAAGAGCACAATGGGTAAAGTCAATTTTGCTTGTTTAAGAGCACAAATAGTGATGTTAGCTACTGGACTACTTATATATCCTCTGAGGTATGAAAGATTTTGATGGGGTTACTTGATTGAGATCACACTGTGGGATTTTACTTGGATTTGAGATGGAAACTCTAAGTGAGATGTGTGTTCTGCTTAGGATTCCTCCTCCGGCATGCTGAAACTGAGGAGAGAAAAACTCCTCCTTTTATAGTAAAACGTGAGGGATTTCTGCTGGTGTGACTGCCATAGAGGTGCTCATATTATGGTGGTGGTAAGGGTATCCATGTGGTGGTTGTGGTATCCATGTGGTGGTGGTATCCATGTGGTGGTGGTATCCATTAAATATACTACAACTATGCACTTGAATCTAATTCTATACTATGTACTATCAATATATATTCCTAAAGTCTGAAATAACAGTTTAATCCAGATATCTTTTAAATGAGTGGAGCTAGCCTAGTGGTTCCAGTGAGTGACTAGGGGTTAAATGACCTGTAAAACCTAATTATGCAATAATACATCTAGAAATATGTCTCCTTCTCAATAGTAAACTGTGACTCTATGTGATTTGATGCTTGGAACACATTTGGCACACCACATCCTCCCCCAACTTAATGCTGTCCGCAGCATCCCTGTGTTACAAGTATCAAACACAATCTCTCCTATCACATTCACCTTTCCATGTTTGTAGGTCCCAGGGTGCAGAGACCTAACTTGTACCTCCAAGAGTCAACTACTACTTCCAGATACTAGTTATTACTCCTTTTTCAATCCTACTCTGTCCTTTTTTTCCCACAAGGCTTTTTATCAGATTTTAATAATTTTATGTTTTCTTGATCTCTGTCCAAGTGCAATTGTACAAATTTTCTGCTTTCCCTTCAAAGTAACTCCAAAGACTGGTCTTCCACTATCTGACTGATTTCCTTCTGCTTATCCCAAATTATAGTATATGTATATCCTAGATAACCTTTCCCCCCTTTATCCACGTCCAAATCCCAGGATACTAATGCACACTCTTTCATTCTCTTTCATGGTGATTGTTCCAAAAGAAAAGGCCCTATGGTTGATGCTTCTGAAGGACCTTTAACCAAAAAACACTCTTGACCCCCTAATTTTCCCTTAATTTTCCCTCTTTTGTCCTTCACATCATTTCTCCTTTTAAGGCCTAACTATACTTCTATTTGAATTAAAAAAAAGTGATATCCTGTCATCCTTGTTCTTCCTGCTTTGTGTCCCTCTCTGTTCCCGCATACTCCATTGTGTCCAGAAATCTTCCAACAGTCCCCATAAAATCTCCAAGTTCTACCTTCTTTGTTTATTATTCCCCTGATTCTTCTAGCCCCATGGAATTATCTTCATTGTTGATCCTCCAGTGATATTGGTGTAATTGATTGTCCCAACATTGATTTTCAGCGCCACTGGACCTCTATAGTGTAATTGATTATTAAGTTGTGGTTTATGGACATGTAGGACATCAAAGTTCCTCTATTGTAATTGTCTCCTTTATTTTTATTATACACATTTATATATATATGATTTTCCCTTTATAATGTGGGATAACAGTGCTAAAGCATTGAAGTCTCTTTTCTTCTTCTTCTCTTTTTTATGTTTATTCTTTATTATTATTATTTAACTTTAAGAGGCTGGTTTGCAGTTTTTGGTCATACAGGACCAATCAGCTTTGTGCAACTAATGCCATATAAAATTTGCACCGCACGCGCCATAAAACCTCAGTTATTTTTTTATGGTAAGTAAACCTCAAATTTTATGTATATTTAACACCAAAAATGGCCAGTTTTTTAAAGTATCTTCAAAAGAAATATTCCAGTCCAGATGTTTTCCAACAATTCTTCCCTTAAAAATTGTGCTTAAATTCATCTTCAAACCTCTTCATCATGTTAGATTGTTCCACTGTTACTGTGGTCATCCCCAGAACAATGATTTTCATTTTATTTTATTTTCATTTTTAATTTTTCCATTTTATTAATTGCTGTATTTTCTAGGGAGGTTGCGCAACGCGCAGTGATGAGAGCGCTGCATTGGCACTCTTTTCTGCCTGGTTTGAGTCGCGTGGGGGCCTAGCTGCCTCCAAGGTTGAGGTCTAGCCTCCCGGGTTCGGGTTTGGCCTTCGGTCCGGCCCTGGCTTTGAGTCGGGCCTAGTTTGTTCGGCCCAGGTGGGTCTCAGCCGGTACTGGAATACAGTATGCTCGGCCTCCCTTCTGCCGATATAAACTACACATTCGTCTCAATTCAATACCGCCGGTTACGATCTCGCCTCGCTATTTCCGATCGCGATCTTGCCTCGCCATATGGTTTGGACCACAACACCAGTGAGTACAATAACTTTTCTACTTGTTTATCTGTCCTCTCTTGAAATGATTGCGACCAACCGCTAATCTTATTTGGTTAGATTCATTTGTGCAGGCTTCGATCTCCAGGACCAAAGCTTTGAATCTCAGAATAGGGAGTCACCCGATCCACTACAGGTCCATCAGGCGGTGCTCCTCCCCATAGTAAGTTCGTTTATTTCTTCTTTATCTTCTGTATTGATATATGGAGGCAGTTTTAATGACGATTTTACTGTATTATGTTCTTACAGCTTGAACTGTAAGTCCGATTCGGAATTGAAAAAGAACCCTAAAAAATTTCCTCCGATGTCAATCGGAGTTTCGTCAATGTGGAGGCCTGTTGGCAAGGGTATAAAAGGAAGCGGGTTCGTCGCCTCGTCGTTTGAATTTCTCCCATCAACCACTTCGCTTCCTCGCCTCCCTCATGCCATATCATCCTCCTCTAGTAATACCTCCATCATGTCTGATCTTCCTCTTCTAGTAACACTTTCGACGAAAGACAGCATTTTCCTTTTTTTTTTTTTTTGTTAAACGACTACCCCCCAGCCAGCTCTGAAATAAAAGCAGCGTGATTTTTGTCCACTTTCCACTTCCTTCTGTGGCTCGTTTCTTCCTCTGAGCTGTTAATTTTATTATAAGGGTATGTATCTAAGATTAAAGACTATTTGCTATAATAAATCAAAAAAACCTGTGCATCTCTATCATCCCTGTTCCTCCCCACTACTCCTTCCATCAAAGTAGAGATGCATTTCTTTAACATCCAAGTTGTCCTAAGTTATATAAAAAAAGTAATATATTTTATGACTCCACCAATTTGTATATATTTTAGTTTGAATAAAAATGTGATTAGTGCCTGATCATTAATAAAATTTAATTTTGATAACTGGGAATCTGCCAGCTTGTAATATTTTATAGCTTTTTTGAAATTGGTATGAGTGTTCTAGATTTATCTGCTTCCTTCATGTATTGATTAATCCAGGAGAATGAGCTTGGAGGCTGATTTTTTTTTTTTAAAAAAAATAAATGATTTAGACAGTTTAACCTCTTGTCTGGGAGGCCTATGCCGGTGTCCGGTATTCCTTGAATAATTTTCCCGCAATCCAAAGTAATCCCTGTTTTCTGTTGGCCACAATTACACGTCTGAGCTTAGCCGCAATAGATTATATTTGAGTGTCTGCTTATACTGATGGTCTGTTGTTGATCTTCTTGAAGTTTGTTGGCCACTGTTGGGACACCAGATGTGAGAACTCCTTTTGGGACGGGTGGCAGTTCTGCGAGGGGGAAATACCAGTAATAATATTTCAAATATGTAAGAAGATATTACAACTGCTACGGGTGGTTTGAAAGACCTGCCCCTCTATGATACTACACAAGAGCTATCACAACAAATTTATTTATTTTTATTTGTTGTGGCAAACTAATGATAGAGAAAACTTATGTGTAGCAGTCTCTATCAGACCTAGATCAAACTTGAATTCAGTGGAAATGGGTTTGGTGGAATTTGTATGGGCAATAGAGCCGGGGTGGTTTACAACAGGATTGATTCAGATGATGGAAATAAGTCTTAAGTATATATCTTTTATGTGTTTTTATATATATTTATAATTGAGGTGTAGATAAACTAGTAAAAATAATTCTTGACGGAACTGATGTTATATGTGAACTATTCAAAGTGTATTTGCCCTCTTCCTTAACCTTCAGTTAAGAGCACAATGGGTAAAGTCAATTTTGCTTGTTTAAGAGCACAAATAGTGATGTTAGCTACTGGACTACTTATATATCCTCTGAGGTATGAAAGATTTTGATGGGGTTACTTGATTGAGATCACACTGTGGGATTTTACTTGGATTTGAGATGGAAACTCTAAGTGAGATGTGTGTTCTGCTTAGGATTCCTCCTCCGGCATGCTGAAACTGAGGAGAGAAAAACTCCTCCTTTTATAGTAAAACGTGAGGGATTTCTGCTGGTGTGACTGCCATAGAGGTGCTCATATTATGGTGGTGGTAAGGGTATCCATGTGGTGGTTGTGGTATCCATGTGGTGGTGGTATCCATGTGGTGGTGGTATCCATTAAATATACTACAACTATGCACTTGAATCTAATTCTATACTATGTACTATCAATATATATTCCTAAAGTCTGAAATAACAGTTTAATCCAGATATCTTTTAAATGAGGGGAGCTAGCCTAGTGGTTCCAGTGAGTGACTAGGGGTTAAATGACCTGTAAAACCTAATTATGCAATAATACATCTAGAAATATGTCTCCTTCTCAATAGTAAACTGTGACTCTATGTGATTTGATGCTTGGAACACATTTGGCACACCACACCGTCTCTGCGTCCGAGGCTTCCTGCAACAAGAAGGAAGAGACTACTCCGACGTCTTCTCCCCAACCGGCCGACTAACTTCCCTGCGAATCTTGCTTACTCTCTGCGCTCTCAACAACTTTGAAGTTCACCAAATGGACGTCAAGTGCGCTTTCCTCAACGGGAAACCCGACAAACTCCTGTATATCAAGGTACCACAAGGTCTCGACTCCAAGAAAGGGACAGTCCTCAAGCTCAACAAATCCCTATACGGACTCAAGCAAAGCCCCCGCTGCTGGCAACAAGCCCTCACCGCCGCCCTGAAGGAGATCGGGTTAACCCCCTGTCACTCGGACCCTTGCCTGTATTTCTCCACTGATCCATCCCGCCCTATGTTCTTGTATGCCCACGTCGACGACCTCCTTTTCGGAGGTACCTGGTCCTCCGAGTTCAAAAATAAAATCAATACCCATTTCGACATGGAGGATCTAGGCTTGGCCAAATACGCCCTAGGTATTCGGATCATCCAAGACAAAGGATCCATCAAACTTATTCAGGACAAGTATATCGGCACAATCCTTTCCGAGTTTCTCGTCCACAACGATCGAGATACCGCCATTCCCCTTCCCAACAACTATCACACCCTCAAACTCACCCCATCCGAAAAACCTGAACAGCCACCCTTCAACTACCGCAGAGTCGTGGGACTCCTTCAATACATCGTCCAGTGTACCCGACCCGACCTAGCATTCGCTGTCAGCTTTCTCTCGCAATTCCTCGAAGACCCTAAAATCAGCCACTACCAAGCCGCCCGCCATGCCTTACGTTATCTTAGCCACACCAAAGAGAAAGTTCTCATTCTCGGCCAAAACGACCTAAACAGGCACCCACACGAGCTCGCTGGGTACTCTGACTCGGACTGGAACGGGTCCAAAGCCTGGAACTCGTATTGCGGATCTGTCATCTACTACAATGGAACCATCGGGTGGCGAAGTCATAAACAGGACGTCGTAGCTCTATTGTCAGCCGAGGGAGAATACATCGCTCTCACCGAATGCAACCAAGATCTACTATGGGCAGCCAACGTACTAGAAGAGATCACTCAAGTCAAACCGTCTCTCACCTTATTCACCGACAACCAGAGCGCAATGCAAATCGCAAAGAACCCAATCTACCACCACGGCACCCGGCACATCAAGTTCCGATACCACTTCATCAGAGACCACATCATTACTAACTCCATTGATCTGAAATACATTCATTCAACCAATCTTCAAACCAACCTTCTCACTAAGAACCTCACTGGAAATAAGACCGCTGAACATGCAGTCAGACTCCTGGGAAAGAGCGCCGGATTCATCAAAGAAAATAAGATTGAGGGGGTATGTGGGAATAATGAGAATTCCTTATGACAGTTTGTGATATGTCACCTGTCACAGCTGTTGTAGTTTCACTTCTTATACATCCTCGTGTACTTTTCTCTTTCTCTTTTCTTTTCTCTTTTTCTTCATCCTGTTCTCTTCTCATCTATCCTAGGTCTGCCTGCCCTTCCCTGCCCCACCAAGCCAAGCCCCTCACTGACAGTAGCAACCGTGACTGTCATCCAAGGTTATTATTTCTTCCTCTCTATTCTCATTATTATCATCCAATCTCCTTTTCTTTTCAGAGTCACTTATGAAATACACTTCATCCTGTTCTCTTCTCATCTATCCTAGGTCTGCCTGCCCTTCCCTGCCCCACCAAGCCAAGCCCCTCACTGACAGTAGCAACCGTGACTGTCATCCAAGGTCTGCCTGCCCTTCCCTGCCCCACCAAGCCAAGCCCCTCACTGACAGTAGCAACCGTGACTGTCATCCAAGACCTTATCTTTCCTACACTTCTCTCCTGTTAATTAAACCCCAGTTCAAGATCAGATTTCCAAAAAGGGGCCTATATTAAAGTTTCAACTTTATTCCTCTCCAAACGTGTCAATCCTCTCCTTCACTCGACTCACTTCTCCTCTCCTTCACTTGACTCACTTCCTTCTTCACTTCCTTCTCCCAATCTTCCTTCCTTCTTTACTTCCTTCTCCCCATCTTCTCCTAACTCAACTCTATTATCAACTCCATTCTCCTAATCCCTCAGCCCAACTTCCTTCTTAAATTCCTTCTCCCCATCTTTCCCTTTCTTCCTTACTCTCCTACAACTTTAACACCATCAAATCTTAACAAACTCTAACATCTTTATTGTCATCTCTCCAACAATACATTTCATCTACGTCCCTTTCCTTCTTCCTTCACCTATCTCTATATAAATTAACCGCTTTATTCTTCATTGTTGTTAGTTGTCTTCTTCATTCTCTTTTTTAGTATATGCTTGATGTATTGTTGCTAAATCATCTACTCTTCATACCTTTTACTTTTCTAGTTATTTGTCGCCCACATTACTCTTCTTACTATTAACAGTACATTAACTCTACACTCTTCAGTCCAAGTGGTACAACTACATTTTCTTATCTCCTTTATTCTTTTTATCTTATTTATTTTTCTTTCTATTAAAGACTTCTTCTGATGTAAATTATTTTTTAGTTTGGTTTTGGTTTCTAGCAATTTATCAATTTTATGATAGTTTCCTTCAAATTTACCTTGAGCACTTTGATCAACTAAATCCCCCTTTGTATCTTGGGTTGGTTGCATGACAGTATATTGATTAACTCATTTCAACAAATGTTACAGACCTTTCTACCTGTATGTTTTTGCTTCAAAAGTTGCCTTCCAAGACTGTTGTAATCCTCTTTTCTGGTGATGAAATTTACACCAGTTCAAATGAGATTTCAGGGTCCTGCAGAAGATCTGCTTGACCACAAAATCAATTGCTGATACAATTTAGTTACTCCTGCTGGCAGCCAATCTCCAATAAAACAAGCTCCTTCATCTACCTGTAATGAGAATGCCCCTATTGATCCATTGGCAAAGATCTCTGATTAGGAGGAATCTCCCAATCTAATTGGTTCAAAATTTGAAGGGCAATCTTGAAGCATAAAACCAAATCAACATCCACCTTCTCCTTCCTTGGACTGCAAAAAACCAAAAAACCTCCTTTGGCTACATTTGTGGCACTCAAGCTTCAATCTTTGAAGAAATAATTTAATGGTGGTGGTACTCCCAAGTTTTTTACTCCTGGAATGAAAGCGCCAGAGATGTTTGATGGCAAAAAGTTGTTGAAACTCAGAGGTTTCTTACAATCCTGCAAGATCCTATTTTCCAATGAACCAGAAACCTTCTCCCTCAATCAACAAAAGTTTTTGTATGCTTTTTTTTACTTAGGTGGTTGAGCCTCCCAATGGTTCAAAACTTGCCTCAAACTTTTAAGCAGTAAGAATCCGGATTGTATGCTTGATAATTGAGATAAGTTCAAATATTAGCTCTTTAACTTATTTGGAGACCCAATCAAAATTTGAAACACCAAGTTCAAACTCAACTCTATTTTGATGAAGGAGAATGGCAAGGCTTTGACTTCCATTTGGCAGTTTTGAGTCATCCAGTCTCACATTGATTGGAACAACATGGCCTTGGTGTTCCACTTTTGAAAAGCTTTAACTTCTCAAATCACTGATCAGCCCACAGTTAGTGGTAGTTGAATCTGTTGAGTTTTTCTGTTCCTCCTCAAAAGTATCTTCTCCCCATTATAGCTTCAGAGAATCAACTTGATTTTTCAGACTAGAATACATCAGAAATATTAAGTTATTTTTTAATTACAATTCTTAATTTAATTGATAGTTATTTCTTTTTTCTGAACTCATTTTATGATTACCAAAAATTGGTTAGTAAGAGTTAACACATCTTACAATTTGTGACTCATAAAATCCTTTTACTTGACTAACTCATCTGGCCTGACTAAAAGAGACTGAGATGCCTTGTCTAGTTTGTTTTTTACAAGTACTTATTTTTTTGTCTCTCAGTTTTTATTCAATATCTTTTATTCATTATAGTTTTTCCAACCATAGGTTGTACTCTTGTATTTAGCCTATTTAAGTCATATTATGATCAGAGTAAAAACATTATCAGCTCTCCTCATATTAAACCAGTCCCCAATATTGAGTAATCCCCAGAGTCTGTTCAAACATCACTTCCACCAGGAAAAAAAAGTTGGCACCTCTATGGAGGTGCCTTCGCTTATCTCTTACCCATCCTCAACATATCAACACTGTATCTTGACTGTATCCCCCACTTCAACAGAATGTATCAATGAGGTATCTTGTTTTCACATGACTGCTCCAAAGTTGAAGTATTTCCATATATTTAATTAATAATTTTTCAAATGGTAAGTAAATCCCTGATAAACTTCATGAAATTTGACTAGTGATCATGAAAAACCACAAGGAGGGGAATTCACTGTATGTCTCCATTTGTCCCCCACATGTTACGTCTTGCTAACTCAACTTTGATCTTCAGCGCTTGATACAACAACATGTCGCCACCCTGATAGGGTCAAAAAGCAAAACTCTACCTCATCATGATGAAGAGGAATTGCACATGGATATTGATGATCAGGTGGAGGATCTCTTGAGTGATCCAGACTACCCGTATCCTCATGGTCCTGGTCATCCATCCGCCACCCCCAAAACATTGGCCATCATGCGCAGGATGATGACTGCCTCCGGAGTTCATTCCTTCCGCCCAAATTTCAACCAACCAATCAACAGTCCTGATAATGAGCATCTGCTTGATCTGGCTGTGAAGAAATTTGTTAAGCTGGTCAAATGCAAAGAGTACACTGGAATTGTTCCCAAAGGTCTGAAAGAGGAAAGCATCCAAAATGCCATTCATCTCCATGTTACCCAGCGACTCAGAAGACAGTCAGTTTTTTCCTGATGCTTTGTTTACCTATCATTTGATTCACGTCTCCTTACTAAACAAATTTCATCAGGTATTGACAAGAGAATAAGTGGTCCAACAGTCAACAAGAAGAACAAGACAAGACTGCTTGCCGCACTTCTAGATTGGTTAATGTAAGCAACAATTGAATTGACCGCTTAAATATATTCCCGGACTAACAAAACCAAACTTTTCTTGCAGCTACAACACGCCCGAATTGCAACCTTAAGCAAGTATCAAAAGCTTTTGGGCCTTGTTCCAATTGTTGAAGGCGCATGCAGTGACAATGATACCAATGATGAAGTATCTCAAATGATCCAAATCGCTTATTCAAAAAGAAATCCCAAAAAATGCACCGTTCAATCAATCCCATGGCAACATCACAAAATTTCTCGCATGATGCGTAAAATTGATGATTTGAAGGCTGCTATGATAGCAGCAACCCCAAAAGGTGTTGGAGTAGCCGTGTTCACTTTCTCCTTTTCTCTTTTTCTGCTTTCATCTTTTTGTCTCTCATGTCACACTCTGTGACACTCACATGTATTTCTCTCTTAGTTCATATACTGATCCAGCAAGCAGGAAGGATTCTTTTCTCATCCTTCCCAACTCACTCATCTGCTTGCTGGCTCAGGTTAGTCTTTTCTCTCTTCCTCTCTTTCCTCTCTTCTGATGATCTTTGCAATACATCTTATCCTTCCCAACTCACTCATCTGCTTGCTGGCTCAGTTCACCTCAACAAAAGGCTCTTCTGGTGCTGCGGCCCGGGAGCGTCAGAATGTGTCTTTGCCAATTGAAAGCAAGCTCAAACCACCATCCAATTTTCCAAAGGCATGCTTTGATTGTGAATGGCTTGACTCCCTCACCAAGCATCAAAGATCTGCTTTGAAGTTGCGCTCAAAACCTGATATTAGGGCCCTGGTTAAGGAACTTGAGGAGATGGTCCCCGGAACTGGGAGATGGTCCCCGGAAATTAGTTCTCATTTATAATCACATTTTTCCTTGTACATAAATAATTTCTTTGTAAAAACTCCTGTACATACTTGATTGTAATTGTATCTAATTTAACCTATCAAAATTTATCAAATCTAACCAACGCTTGACTCCGAGAAATATAATTCAACAAAAACTGTGAATTAGAGAAATGGGAAATGAGTTGATAAAAATTGAAAAAATTGATTACACATGGAGTTCCTGATGAGGATGGGAGCGCTGTTGCATGAGGAAAAAAAAAAAAAAAAAAAAAAAAGGGGAAAAATTGAAAAGTTGATCAATATACCTGATTTTTTGATCAATATACCCTGAGGAAAAATGAACAATCTTTGTAGTGAAAGATGGTGAGGGGAAGAATGAAGATAAAATGAAGCAATTCACAACTGTCCGGTCAAAACTGATGCAGCTTGATTTTAGTAACAGTTATTCCAACAAACTCCAAATCCTGCATAATAAATTAAACATATGGTTATTGTGAATTGATCATAGCTAATAGGCGTAATTCTATATTTATCCTGAAAAATCCATGAAAAAAGAGCTTAAATTTGAGTGGACTTCAACTAATCATCCACAGGACCTGCATATTTAGTTCTTCAGTGGTTAAAATTGGTCAATTTCGACCTGAAACTGTGTTTGGTTTTCTAATCATGGACTCTGATGGAATTTGAAGCTGGAAATTTCAGTAAAATGTCACAAATTTTCCAAAATATGACTGAAGTACCTCTATCCAAATTCATTCTATGGGTATTCCAAATTACTAAGGAATCAGGGACTGCTTAATAGCGGTTTCTCTGTTCCATGCAAAATTGAGAGATTAAATTCCATGATTCATCAATTTGGTGGAAATAGTTACAATGGACAAACAATATCCTCTATGTCAAATCATGGCCTCCAAGCTCAGCTGGCTCATAATATTAACCATGACTTCAAATGATAAAACAGCTTCCTTAAGAAATTGAACCCAATCTCTTGCTTGGTATATATGGGATATGGTATCCAATTTAGTATCCTAAATAAGATGTAATTCAAGTTTGACAATTGGTGGTTTGTCTGGAGGATGATGGGAGTATTTAAGCAAGGCGCTTATGGGGTGGTTTTATTATCCAATCTTTGAAGTTTGTGTATCTGTTGATAGAGAAGGCTGAAACTGGAAATTGCTTCTGAACAGTAAACTCCAAAGAGTACTGTAGAGCAGATGACTTTTGATAGAGGAAATGAAATACATGAGCTAAAGTTCTTGGCCCAAAGAGCTAGTGTGCTTGAATTTCACAGCAATCATGGTTTCAAATGGATCAAATAAGAGGTGTATGATCCAAATGAACAGCTCTAAATTTTTCATATGAAAATCAAAGCAACTGAGCATATACTTAATCAAAATGTTTCATCCAGCACAATTTATCTGTTTATCAGATGTATAATTGATTTGAGGGATTTTTAATTCCTCTGTGATTGAATTTCCTGGGGATTTCACCTGTAAGGTTAAATTCTTGATGTTGAGTTTCAGTTACCAACTGAAACCCACAAACAGTGACATCTTCTGTAAATATCATATGATATCATCATTCCTTGGAATATATTAAGAGCTCAAAAATACTGGATCATACATGAAATCACTCAGAGTGTGCCTCTTTTTTTAGCGGTTCTTCAAAATTCAAAAGAGGTCAGAATCTTTATTTCTACTATAGTAGAGTTGGTGCTGGGGGAAATTAAAACTCAAGTGGAATACCCTGGAAGTTATATCTTGTAATTTATCATCTAAGCTGAGTCAATTGAATGGATAGGTTTTCCAGGCGGTTTTCTGTGAACCAAAGTTGTAATGTATTACCCACATAACCCTTCAAAATTTATTTAAAAACTTCTTGTCAGAGTTGATCATAATTTATGAAGCCTGAGAGGGATTTGCTTCAGGGAAAACAAGGTCTTTGTATTTCACCACACTGTCTCCACTTTGTATCCAACATATATCAATCACTTGATTAAAGGGATAGCAGAGGGATACATATGTTTTATGCCTGATGTCTGGCTATCTGAATCCACTCATATGTATCCAGTTTCGAAATATAGCATACTGCAGGGTTGAATTCATCATTTTCTCATGTGGTCTCTACCAAATAAGTGTCTTGGGTTTGATCTAACCCACCTCCCCCAAGGCTAGCGAAAATAAAACGTGCAAAGAGAAGCACTCTCCTTGAAAATGTCCAATCAGTTATTTTAATGCAATATTTGAGCTGCCTTATACACAAAATCATTGAAGTTTCATCAAACCAAAAATAAATATTTTTGTGGGTGGTTCTTTATGCAACAAGCGTGCAGCTTGCATGTGGTTATTCAAGATCCTTTCATTCAGGTCAAAACCAGATGAAAAAATTTGCAGTTGAGTTTAATTTTCATGAAGTGTTGGAATTTCATCATTCACATATCTCATTGTTTTCTCTGTTTCCGTATCTATCACGCCTTTCACTTCCTGTAACTCAATTCTCCCCATAAAGATTGAATTTGCATGTCATCCACCATCTTCTGTCCTACAATCTGACCCCAAAGTTGTTGTAAATTTCAAACCTAATTTTTATATAGAAATAAAAATATCTGTTCATCTAAGTGCATTTCCTCAAGGTCAATACTTCTTGTTGGATGAGTAATTTTCTGCAATGCAACCTAGCGGACTGTATTTCTTTGTTTTCTCCTGACTCAGGTCTTAGTATCCAGAATTCCTGTCCACATCCTCTTTATTTTCCCTTGATAAATATCTCTTCGAAAATTCCTGGAAGATCTGACATTTCCACTCGTACTGTAGCATAAAAGTATAATTATGAGCTGGGGCTTCATCTTAGTGATTAAGCCCGGCGGGCTTAAGGATGTTTGGACCAAAAAAAATCAAGGGTCAGGCCAAAAATGACAAGCTCAGTTAGGATTTAAGCCCGGCGGGCTTAATCTATATCAGAAAATCATGGCAGTTTTATGTCTCACCAATTAAGTAAGTTTTGGGAAACACATAAAATCATAGAATCTGGACAATTCTTTTTTGAATCCAGATTGATTGATATTAAGCCCGGCGGGCTTAAGAATGCTTGGACTAAAAGACTTTGAGTGTAGGGCAACAAGGAAGCACAGGGGTGTTTTTAAGCCCGGCGGGCTTAATCTAAAAAAGATATTCCTGGTGGGCTTGTGCGTCACTAGGTAAGTATGATTGGGTCCCGCATAAAATAATAGAATACATCAAAATTGTTTGGTTTTAATCCAAAATTCATTGATATTAAGCCTGGCGGGCTTAAGGATGCTTGAACTAAAAAAATATTGTATGTGCAGGAAAACAAGGAAAATCAAGGGTTCTGTTTAAGCCCGGCGGGCTTAATCTACAACAGAAAATCCTGGCCGGCTTATGAGTAATTGGGTAATTAAGATTGGGGTTTGACATCAGATCATAGGATATGGCAAAATTGTTTTGTTTGAATCCAAAATTTATTGATTATTCATGGAAAAAGAATGAGATTTTTCAAATCATGGGAATCATTTCTAACCAAAGTTGATATTATAAAATGACAGATGGAAGCTGAAAAGGTAATCTATAAATACAAGACCAGTGTCAACCATTCTTTGATAATAAGTAATCCTGGGTCTTAGTTGGAAAAAAAGAGTGTGATGATAGGAGGTGAGATCAGAAGGCTTCCTAAATTAATTGGTAAGAGATATGGTAAGAAATATATCATCAAGCCAATCATCATGATTTTCAATTTCTTGCTCTTTCTCAGTAATTTTGCATAACTTACCGGAGGACTTGACATGGTTTTTGAAAATTATCTAAAGTATCATCTAAGGATAATCTAGGATTCAGAGCAGTAACACCAAAACAGGATGGTATACATATTTCAACAACACCACAAAATTATACAGGAGATTTGATACCCAAGAGGGATTTTCCGTGCAGGAAGCTTCCAAGTAAATGACTTAAGCTGTTTTTGTGGATATTTAAAAATTCTCATGTAATTGAATGGCCAAATCTCATTAGGATCAATAACATCTTTTCTCTTACAATTCTTTTTAGGACTTGACAGGGATACATTTAAGCAGATTTGAAGAGAGAATCAAAAAAGAAATTGATCCCCACCTGAAATCTTGTTGTGTCTAAATTAAATTATGTGTTAGGTTGAAATTTATTGAGACAGAAATGAGAGATATAGTCTATATCAAATTAATAGGAGGTTGAAATGGTGATTCTCAAATGGATATTAACATATGTGGGGGAAAAAATGATCCTACACCTGGAAAGTGTTTCCTGATTCCAACTAGGGCATTCAATTTGATTTTAGAAAAATCTATATACCATATTTATGAATGTGCAATGTGGCACCAAAATTAATGGAATAATCTTTTGTTGATTTTTTGCAGAATTCAAGGCCCACGTTCCATAGATGCTGTTTGATAGGAGATTTTTAAGCTTGTGTTCTTAGTTCAACTTGCACTTACCATAATTACAAATAATCTGATGAAGGAAAAAGAATATGATATCACTGTTTTTCTGAAACTTGTGAACATGGAGGAAGTAAAAAAATTGGGGAAACCAATGCCATATTGGCTTCAAATTGAATAGCTGATGGGTACAAAAGAATCATTCTTACCAATGCAAGGTTTCAACATAGACAAGGAATATGTAATAAGAATTTTGTTCCTTTTCAACAGGAAAAGTTGAATTCTTCAACTTAAATTTTGCAATAAATGCCTTATAATGAATCATGTTGTTTACTTCAAGTTGATTATCAAGATTGGTTTTCTTTCCATGTTTAATCCCAAAATATCAAATTTATACAAAATAAAATATTAGTTGTGGTTGAATGACTGTGCAACAATTGTACCAGAGTTGAAAACCACAAGGAGTTCATGTTAGCCATGTTGTAAAGAATATTTTTGAAACCTTGAATTTCACTTGATCAAGCTACTTGATGTTTTTTTTTGGATTTTGAAGCTTGTGCATATCAGAAATTCAGCTTCCAAGGTGTTGGCAGTGGGGGTGGTGGATCTCCTGGGGTGATGTATGCACTTTTCAAATATAACTGGCTTATTTCAGAGTTCTATGGTCATGTTTTCCAAGAACTTTAGTAATAGATAAACCATGTTTGGATATAATTTTCATCCAATATCAAACTATAGTCTCCATTTCACAAATTATAATTTGTTTGATTTTATTATGAGCTGTCATTGATTAAACATTGGTTGTAATAAAAAGAATTTCTTGCCTCAGAAATTTCCATAAAAATAATTGGATCTTTTGATTTTTTTTTTGAAAACTTCTCTGATGTATCATTATACATTGGTGATACATAATAGATAGGCATGGAGATAACATTGGTGAACACCAAGGAAACATAGTAGATAGAGGTGGGATAAGTGGGGGATATAGAGAAGTCACCTCCATGGAGGTTCCAACTTTTTTTTCCTGGTGTTCCCTCTTTCTTTTTGCCAGAATCCAAACAGAGTCTAAACACTCAATAAGATCATCAATCAAACAATTAAACTGGACAACTGTTACCACAAAAAGTCTTTATCCAAGAAGACCCAGTCAACTCCTCCAATACACAACTTGAATTTGAATTAAAACTCAGAATCAGATTCAAAAAAGAAAACCCACCAGCCCAAACCCTTGGGCGTTGATAAATGCACACCAATTCCCACCCGCATGCCAATTTTTTTTGGCGTGTGGGGCCTACACGCCAAAATAAATTGGTGTGTAGGGTCTACACGCCAATGTTTGGCCGTAGGCCCCACACGCCAAATATTGGTGGTGTGCGGGTCCCCCACGCCATTTTTTTGGCATGTGGGAAGCCCTTCAGCTCCATTTCACCCAACAAAATCCATGGATGGGAAAGACTTGTTTTATTTTTCCTTCATTGGACCAATTTTGTGGAGCCAGTAAAAAAAATGGACCCCACAAATTGGATCTCATAGTCTTGGATGCTGTCAGCCCCCGTCTCTTATGTGAGCTGGGGTAGAATCACACAGACGTGTATACAAATACTGATTACAGTATTTAGTCTGTTAGGATCTCACTATAACCAGAGCAGCCAGTGGAAATAAGCCCCTCTACACTGAAAGCGGATGGGCTATCAGTTTTATGTAAATAAAGGAAAACAGTTGTAATACAAACCAGCGCTACTGCTTCTACTTCTCCCTGTGAGTAGGAGAGGACTTCTAGTTACTTGAAGTAAATTCTAGTGAGTAGGAAGGGATAAGGGATAGAAAGGAGATATGTAAATTGAAGATTATAATAAAACCCCACTCACTAAACTGTAGTAAGGTGAACAGGTTTGTATGGTAATAATCTGGGGGAAATTCCCTTTTTAGAAGACAATCTCTGTCCCTTAAATATTACAAATAATATTAAACTTAAGTTAAGAACTCAAGGAGTTTGTATTCCTTGGGGTAAATTTAAGAATACAGTCTCCTTGTAGGAGATATAACTAAATTATAATATAGAGGGTAAATTCATGGAGAGATGTTAATATCTCCTACAATTATAAATTATTATATTATTTCATAATACTTAGTTTATTAAAAGGTAAATATTAGATAAAGTAAATATGCAGAATTATGAATCAAATGGGAATTGAACTTATGAATTTATTCTAAATTACTTAGTTCATTTTTGAGGACAAGTCCTTAACCATTGTTTTATATGAATTGTTTTATATGACTTGTAATATTTTGTAGACATGTGGCTATTGTCTCAATGTATGACAGATGCCCAAGGAATGGAAACCACCATCATTGGCCATTACTTTCTGGTTCATTGGAATCCAGATGTTAACTGGAAAGATGGAGCAATTAACCTTTGAACCAAAAAATACCAATCAACTGACCAACCTTTCTTTTCCTGTAAATCAATCATTAAACAGCTTACCTGACTATATGATTCAGTTAGATGATAACTTTCTGCCAGGAGGCTTCCAATATACTGCCTCTTCCTCTTCCATTTCCTCAAAAGATCATTTTATCAGGGGGTTGATCAACGCACGCCAACGCCAACCTGCACGCCAATTTGTTTTGGCGTGCAGGGCCTACACACCATTTTGTTTTGGCGTTGTGGTGTGCCAAATGTGTTCCAAGCATCAAATCACATAGAGTGACAGTTTACTATTGAGAAGGAGACATATTTCTAGATGTATTAGTGCATAATTA
Source organism: Puccinia hordei (assembly GCA_007896445.1). NCBI lineage: Eukaryota > Fungi > Basidiomycota > Pucciniomycetes > Pucciniales > Pucciniaceae > Puccinia > Puccinia hordei. Next base: position 116,694 of record RDRW01000044.1, read on the forward strand.
GGTTCTACAGGTCATTTAACCCCTAGTCACTCACTTGAACCACTAGGCTAGCTCCCCTTGTTTAAAAGATATCTGGATTAAACTTTTATTTCAGACTTTAGGAATATATATTGATAGTACATAGTATAGAATTAGATTCAAGTGCATAGTTGTAGTATATTTAATGGATACCACCACCAAATGGATACCACCACCACATGGATACCACCACCACGTGGATACCACAACCACCACATGGATACCCTTACCACCACCATCATATGAGCACCTCAATGGCAGTCACACCAGCAGAAATCCCTCACGTTTTACTATAAAAGGAGGAGGTTTTCTCTCCTCAGTTTCAGCATGCCGGAGGAGGAATCCTAAGCAGAACACACATCTCACTTAGAGTTTCCATCTCAAATCCAAGTAAAATCCCACAGTGTGATCTCAATCAAGTAACCCATCAAAATCTTTCATACCTCAGAGGATATATAAGTAGTCCAGTAGCTAACATCACTATTTGTGCTCTTAAACAAGCAAAATTGACTTTACCCATTGAGCTCTTAACTGAAGGTTAAGGAAGAGGGCAAATACACTTTGAATAGTTCACATATAACATCAGTTCCGTCAAGAATTATTTTTTTTACTAGTTTATCTACACCTCAATTATAAATATATATAAAAACACATAAAAGATACATACTTAAGACTTATTTCCATCATCTGACTCAATCCTGTTGTAAACCACCCCGGCTCTATTGCCCATACAAATTCCACCAAACCCATTTCCACTGAATTCAAGTTTGATCTAGGTCTGATAGAGACTGCTACACATAAGTTTTCTCTATCATTAGTTTGCCACAACAAATAAAATAAATAAATTTGTTGTGATAGCTCTTGTGTAGTATCATAGAGGGGCAGGTCTTTCAAACCACCCGTAGCAGTTGTAATATCTTCTTACATATTTGAAATATTATTACTGGTATTTCCCCCTCGCAGAACTGCCACCCGTCCCAAAAGGAGTTCTCACAGCGTGTAGGGTCTACACGCCAAAAGAAAGGGCGTGTGGGAGCGCACACCAATTTTTGGCGTGCGGGTCTCACACGCCCTTTTTTTTTGGCGTGTAGGCCCCACACGCCAAAAAAAATTGGTGTGCGGGTCCCACACGCCAATTGTTTGGCGTGTGGGACTTGCTCACATCATCAAACCGTTGGACCGGTTTGATGACAAGGCACGTCCCGCCAGGAGGAGTTCCTCCTGGCTGACGAGGTTGTATAACCTTGTCAGCCGGGTGGACTTCCTCCCGGCTGACGAGGTTGTATAGCCTTGCCAGCCGGGAGGACTTCCTCCTGGCTGACGAGGTTGTATAACCTTGTCAGCCAGGAGGAAGTCCTCCCGGCCGGCGAGGTTATACAACCTCGTCAGCCAGTAGGAAGTCCTCCCGGCCGGTGTGGGAGAACTTATATACCAGAGGTGCAGCACTGAAGCCAAGCCCGCAGCCGCGGGCTCTGCGGCAGGCTGAGGCTGAGGTAAGGGGGTACTTTCCAGATTTCATCGGACATTCCGCGGCGAAAAGCACGGGGCGCAGCATGTGACATTCTATAGTTGGTGCAGACGATCGGTCGAGCGGACAAAGGCCGCTTCAGTATACGCGACGTAGGGGACCGGGCGGAACCACGGGGTTCGGGGCGCCAGGCCGCAAGCGGAGCGGGGACAGAAGGAGCGGAGTCGTGTGCAGGGGGCGACAGACGGCTGCGGGGGTCAACGGGGTATAGCAGTCAGGGACAGGCTGCGGTGCAATGCAGGATTGAGGAGACAGGCAAGTAGGGCTCCAGGGACAGTACCGGGGATTGCGGGAAATGATTGGGGGGACTGTTGTATAAATAGAGTGTTGTACCAGGGTTGCGGGATCTTATCTTATCTTATCATCAAAGTAGATAGCTATCAACTACAGCGCATATAAGAAATCTCTTTGTTTTAGAACTCTCTCAGCAACTTTCAGCGTGTGCGGACAAGCGGAACTGTGAAGGGCAACATCAGGAAGACAAACGCAAGAGGAACGGTCCCCTTGCTAAGTATAAGGTGTTGCAGGGAGTCCAGTTGATTATCCGCTAACAGTTGTTCATCCCGCAGAGGAAATCAAAGAACCACCGGAACCAACCAGGAAGCAGGGCAACCTACTGTTTCTGTCACCGAGGTTGCCATTATTTCCACACCGGTGTGGAAATAAAGGCAACCTCGGTAACAGAAACGGTAGGTTTCCCTTTTTCCTGGTTGGTTCCGGTGATTCTTTGGTTTCTTCTGCGGAATAAACAGCTGTTAGCGGATAGTTAACTGGATTCCCTGCAACACCTTTACTCAGCAAGGGGACCGTTCCTCTTGCATTTGTTTTCCTGATGTTGCCCTTCACAGTTCCGCTTGTCCGCACACACTGAAATTTGCTGAGAGTTCTACAGTAAAATGCTTTCTTAGGGCATCTCCACCTGGGTTGCTATACCGGGTTGCTATGCTAAATATAGCAACCCAGCCCCAATATAGCAACTCCACCGGGGTTGCTATACCCCAGAAACCCATAGCTTGGTTTTTATAGCAGTGCCACATCTGGCACTGCTATAGCAACCCAATAGCAACGCATTGGCCAGATATCACACAGCAAACAAATGTGATATCTGGCCCCCCCCCCCCCAGTCACTTTAAACCACACACAACCGGGAGGCTTTGGTTACACCTGAAACCTGTCACCTCCCCAAGCTACGATATATCGTAGCTTGCGGTGGGTAGCAACCCTGCCTCGGGTTGCTAAGACTGCGGCGAGGAGCCCCGGCACAGTTGATGTAGCAACCCAGATAGCTCCACGCGGTGGAGATGGCCTTATATGCGCTGTAGTTGATAGCTATCTACTTTGATGATAAGATAAGATCCGATCCCGCAACCCTGGTACAACACTCTATTTATACAACACTCCCCCGGTCCTGACCCGCAATCCCCGGTTCCTTCCCTGGAGCCCTACTTGCTCGTCTCCTCAATCCCGCATCGCACCCCAGCCTGTCCCCAACTACTATACCCCGTTGACCCCTGCAGCCGTCTGTCGCTCACCTGCGCACGACTTCCGCTCCTTCTGCCCCCGCTCCGCTTGCAGGCCTGGTGCCCCGAACCCCGTGGTTCCACCCGGTCCCCTACGTTGCGCTTACTGAAGCGGCCTTCGTCCGCCCAACCAATCTACCACGCCAACATAGAATGTCACATGCTGCGGCCTTGTGCATTTCCCCGCGGAATGTCCGATGACATTTGGTAAGTACCCCCCTCTTACCTCAGCCTCAGTCTGCCGGTGAGCCCGCGGCTGCGGGCTCAGCTTCAGTGCTGCACCTCCTGTATATAAGTTCTCCCACACCGGCGAGGCCATGGAGGAAGTCCTCCAGGCCAACGAGGTTGTATAACCTTGTCAGCCGGGAGGAAGTCCACCCGGCTGACAAGGTTAAAAACAAATTGTTTTTCCATGTGGCTTTTGGCTCATAAAAAACACAATCCACTGTGGCTTTCTGAGCTGTCCAGTTGGCCATCCCCCCCTGTTAACTATAAAATAAACTTCATTTGGCCTCAAAATTTAGGATCATGTCCTTGTGTTGATGTCTAATCTATTTTTATTGAAATGCCTTTGATGTGAAGTGATGGATCTCGGGAAAATATTGTTCTGGAATCCTGATTTTAATCATCAGAGTCATTGAGATACTGATTTAATAGCATCAAAGCGGCACAATAAGCCATCTTGTGCCATCCTTTTCTTTGCCCAACTACCTCACACCAACTATTGGTTAAATACACCAATATGTAATCCACCAAAAAAATTCTTTTCTGATTTTTCACTTTTCTGGATCTAAAAATGTGGTCCTGGTTTGAATTCAAACACAAGAAAGAAGACGGATTTCTCTTCTAAGAGCTCTAATGCAGCAGGAATTTACCTGCTGAAGCCATAAACACAGCTTTTATACAGCAGCCATTTTAACTTGTGAAACTAACAGTTAGCAAGCAAAAAAACCCCGCTATTTGAGCATAGTGTAATGGGAGAAACTTCAGCTAACAGCTAACATCTAGCAGGAAACATATCAGCTAACAGCTAATATTTAGCGGGAAAATATCAGCTAACAGCTAACATTTAGCGTAGCGTAGCGATGATGCCGCTACGCTACTGAGAACTTCAAAATCTGTTAGCGCCAGAAACATTACACTACTTGTTAGCGTAGCGGTGAATTTTCCCCGCTAACGCTACAAAAAAATGGATGGAAACATTTGTTGCTACGCTAACTGTTAGTGTAGCGGAGTGAAATTTCAGCTAACGCTACAAATTTTCTGGGAAAAAAAACCCGCTACGCTAACACTTAGCGGTCAAATAGTGTAGCGTAGCGTAGCGGCCCACCGTTGGCTGTACTCTGCTTCCCCAAGAAGGATGGGTTACTTTGACTCTGTGTTTGACAAAGGAATTAGAATAATTACAATCAAGGAATGCTTACCTGGTTCCCCCTATGTCTCAACTTCTAACTCTTTTTCATGGAGCTAATCATTTCTCAAAGTTTAATATGTGAATGAAAAAAACTTAAGGATGTAGTTCAGAATTAGTTATTTAATAATAGATACATAAAAATATGAAAATATGAAAAGTAAAGAAAGAAAAAAATACCTTAAGGCAAAGACACAAGAGATAATAGGGGGTATCAAATATGACCAAATCCACGATTATCTAATCAACGGGTTTCACCAAATCCACAATTATGAACCCAGTGGATAAATATTTCAAATAATGCCATTATTTGCACTAGAAGTGTCAAGTATCAACAACAAAAACCCCAATATAATTACAAAAACCATGATTCTCCACATTTCAACCAATCAAAACTCAGGATCCAAACTTGCAATATACAACCCCAATAAAATCAATAATCCTCCACAATTCAACCCCAACCAACAATAAATCGTTGCCAATACAACTCCACCCAGTCACAAACCCAAACTTGTTCTTCAGTTTTCCTCAAAATTCGGTAAGTTGATTATAAACTTGCTTGCAGAAAAAAAATCAATCAATCATTCCCTGATCCCAGAACAATGCCTATCAAAAAGACGAATAAATTCATCACCGGAAAAGGAAAAGTGATACCAAAGAAGTCAGAAAGCAGGAAGAAACCCATCAAGAAGCGAGCACAACATGTCTCTGACAATGATACAACCGGAAAAACTTCTTCCCACCTAAAGAAGGACGACTTCCTCATAATCATCAACTGGCTCAAAATCCAAAAGAATTATGATTTGTGCTTTGGAACTGGTAATGCACCGGTGGTTGGAAGGCCAGCCAAAGGGAAGATTAACAGATTCAAGCTTATGGCAATCAATCTGAGTAATCAATCCCCTTCACAAATCAATCTAACCCCCAGGCAGATGAAAGATTGTTTTAACATCTACAAGGACAAGTACAAGAAAACACATACCCAATCCCTCTCCACTGGCTTTGGACTCACCGATGAAGAACGATTGGCAGGAATTATCACCATTGACGAGAAGCTCAACAAAATGTGTCCACATTTCCATGCTATGCATCAGCTGATGGGGAAGAAACCGTTTGTGACGCCCTTGTACAAAGTCAATGCTCAAAACGGTGATGAGAGCTCTGACTCTTCTGGTCCCAAGGACAATAACTTGGACAAAAATGTTGAGAAAGATGACTCAGATAATGTATCTGTGGATTCCAATAACTCTAGGGCTCCAGTTGTAAGATCAATCAGTTGTTTCATCTGTCTTGATAATTGCTAATATATTCAATATTGTTTATACGTGATGACTCAGTCAGTAATCTTGGAACCTTTAGAAACTGGTGAGAATAGGTCTGAAGGAGGCAAGGACGGTGAATAGGTGTGTTTGAATTTCTTGTTCCGTGACTGTTCTTGATCAAGAGGAAGAGCACATCACCAATGGACGTTACAGTTCTCACTTGATTGTTGACCAGTCACTGGCACATCAGATTGGATTGGGGATTGGATGTGGGGTGGGTCTTGAGTTTGGTTGGGTCCAGAGGCCAAAGATTGCTCCTCTCCTTCCTCCTCACTAATGTGCTGTGACTGTTCTTGATCAAGAGGAATAGCACACCACCAATGGACATTACAGTTCTCACTTGATTGTTGACCAGTCACTGGCACATTAGATTGGATTGGGGATTGGATGTGGGGTGGGTCTTGAGTTCAGTTGGGTCCAGAGGCCAAAGATTGCTCCCCTCCTTCCTCCTCACTAATGTTCTGTGACTGTTCTTGATCAAGAAGAATAGCACACCACCAATGGACGTGACAGTTCTCACTTGATTGTTGACCAGTCACTGGCACATTAGATTGGATTGGGGATTGGATGTGGGGTGGGTCTTGAGTTCAGTTGGGTCCAGAGGCTAAAGATTGCTCCCCTCCTTCCTCCTCAATAATGTTCTGTGACTGTTCTTGATCAAGAAGAATAGCACATCGCCAATGGATGTTACAGTTCTCACTTGATTGTTGACCAGTCACTGGCACATCAGATTGGATTGGGGGTTGGATGTGGGGTGGGTCTTGAGTTCAGTTGGGTCCAGAAACCAATAAAACCAAATCCCATACTCAAACAAGGCCCATGTGAGTTCTTTGGATCCAGTTTAGTCTGTATTCTTGAGAACAAGTAACCGGGCAGGCTGGAGAATCAGGAAGCCAGTACCTTGGAAGTAGTGCCAAACGACAGATTCTTCACCAACAAGGTCGAGCCTGGCTCTCCAATGTCTCCCGCCTCCTACAATGGTTTTGTCTGAGTGGGTGTCCTGTCATTTGCCCAGTCTGGTTTGGCTGGATCAATCTTCCAAAGTTCTAGAGGTGCTTTTTTGAGGTACAAGACCGAGTTCCCAATGCGCTTGTAGGCCAAAGATCAAAACACGCTTTTTGTACCTTCCTTTGCCAGCCCATGCAACCAGCGACTGCAGCCCGGCAACAAAGCATTCAAGACTCTGTTGCTTTAGCTGAGCTTCGACGGACTCCCCAAAAATAATAATAATCATAATAATCAGTTAAAGCATATCCTCGTAATAGATATAGTAAAAACAAATAAAGAGGGATATACAAACGGCCTGCTGCAAGTGCACTCATCAAACTTAACTCTCCCGCTATGACTGCTGCACATATGATTCGCGCTAGTTGACGTGCATTATCTCCCGGTGATTTGTGGTTTGGGCCCTGGATGCCTAGCATCTCTAGCATTGCTGCTTGAGGTCCTAAAATCGTTCCCCCACCTATCGTGCCTACTTTGATTGATGACATCGTACATGTTACCAATAAATCTTGTGAATCATTCACACTATCCAAAACAAACAAAAAACTCCCTCTATCATTAGTATACTTTCCCTTTGCTTGTCTTTTAGAGACTTATCATACGATTTACTCACGCTTCCATTAGTGTCATACAATTCGAACTTTCCACGTTCTGGGCAGGATCTTGTCCCGTAGCCAAATATATAGCCTGATCTCATCCAACCCCGCGTACACAAAACAGAACAAAAAACATAAACCCCATCAATACAAAAAAAAGAAGAGAGTACAAACGGTTAAGATGTTACTAGCATGGGCGTTATTACCACCAATAGATCCTGCCAAGCAACTCCCAACCAGATTCTTAGAAATATTTAATTTGACGATGTCATGAACGGTAGTTTTGAGGATTTTCTGAATGATCTGACCGGATATGACGGCTTCAGCTACGACAGATTTTCCTCTTCCTTAAATCCAATTAATAGCCGAAGGTTTCTTATCAATACAATAATTCCCAGAGAGAGAGATGACTTTCATCTGAGGGAAATAGGGGGGAGATTTCATAAGTCTGAGAGCAGCTTTGGTGCCTTTAGAGATCATATTCATTCCCATAGCGTCTCCAGTTTGGGTACCAAATCTAACATATAAAGTTTGTCTGGCAAGCGCGGTTTTGAGCGAGATTAAACGGGCAAAACGGGAGGTAGAATCGAACGCATTTTTGAGTGCCAAACGTCCATCTTCTGATTCTACCCAAGCTTTAGCTTGAGCAGCCACCACCAACGTCGGAAATTCCAACGCTGTGGTAATCCATACCTTTTCACATACAATCATCAACAACTTAAATTTCCTCTCACATATACTTCATTATTATTACATAATCAGATTCTACATACAAAACTACCCCTAGTCACTCACTCAAAGTACCCCTGATTTCCCTTTGGTTCAGAAGTTATTAGCATTCTTAGAATATTACCACTTATAACCACATAACTTTACCAATACTACAACCCCATAGGATATTATACAAGGTATTGATTTATAAATATACAGTACATAAATAAAACACAGATATTACATACTTTTCTTTAGTTTATATCTTGTTTGGTATAAAGTTGTACAGCACAGTCATTCATATTACATAGTTACATCTTCTGCCTTTATCATCCTCTTTGGTTACTAGTCACATTACATTCCTTATATACATAGTTACTAGCTGCATTGGCTCATCTTTCTTACACTATCACTACTCTCTTTTGGTTGTATACCTCTGAACACATTTCCCCTTGCTCTTTACTGCCAGGATCAGCCATCTTTTGCCCTTTTGTATAAGTAGAACTCCCCTTAGTTCTATGGAGGAGGCATGCACTCCCCTTTTAGAAAAAGTACAGTTTACATTTACCTTTACCTTGAAACCTTTTACATTTACTTTGCATCAACCTTTACACAAATAAAAATCATAACACATACCCTATACTCTTTCTCAGTGCTTTTCTCACTCCTCTCAAGGTCCCTGCCTCAGATTGATTAAACAACCTAAGTTCCCATTAGTAGCAGCAGTCTAAGGATTAGTAGAAATATAGCCACACCTCTTTTCTTTCGTTGTCTTAGTGAAACCCTTTCCCCTCAGCATTAGTCAAGAAGGGCAGCCTCATCAGCACCTGTAGCTTCAACATCTTCTACTTACTGGATTTGTTGTCTATTTCCCCTTCAAGCTCTTTCCTGATCCTTTAGGAGTTCCACAACGCCGGTCCACGAGTCATTGCGTCTGCCGTGACCACCGTCGTGACCCCTCCTCCCGCATTTAACGCCTTGCAACCTCGTGATGTCAAGGCTACTAATGCTCCCTACGTCTTCGCCATCGGTAACGGAAATGCTGTCCCATCTATCCGCAATGGGCCGGCTATCCCAACCGGGGGCGTTGATAAACGCACACCAAGCGCGCACGCCAACGCCAACCCGCACGCCAATTTTTTTTGGCGTGCGGGGCCCACACACGCCATTTGTTTTTGGCGTGTGGGCCCCGCACGCCAAATAAAATTGGCGTGTGGGCCCCGCACCCCAATTGTTTGGCGTGCGGGTCCCCCCTCGCTCACATAATCGAATGGGAGGGCGTTGATAAACGCACGCCAACGGCGCACGCCAACGCCAACCCGCACGCCACTTTTTTTGGCGTGCGGGGCCTACACGCCAAAAAAAATTGGCGTGTAGGGTCTACACGCCAAAATAAATTGGCGTGTGAGACCCACACGCCAAAAATGGCGTGTGGTTCCCACACACCAAAAATGGCGTGTGGTTCCCACACACCAAAAATGGTGTGTGGTTCCCACACGCCAAAAATGGTGTGTGGTTCCCACACGCCAAAAATGGTGTGTGGTTCCCACACGCCAAAAATGGCGTGTGGTTCCCACACGCCAATTCTTTTTGGCGTGCGGGCCCCCCCTCGCTCACGTAATCGAATGGGAGGGCCCATTCGATTACGTGAGCGGGCCGGCTGACGAGGTTATACAACCTCGTCAGCCGGGAGGACTTCCTCCCGGCACGAGGCTGTATAACCTCGTCGGCCAGGAGGAAGTCCTCCTGGCTGACGAGGCTGTATAGCCTCGTCGGCCGGGAGGACTTCCTCCCGGCCAACAAGGTTATACAACCTTGTCGGCCAGGAGGAAGTCCTCCTGGCTGACGAGGTTGTATAGCCTCGTCAGCCGGGAGGACTTCCTCCCGGCCGACAAGGTTGTATAGCCTCGTCAGCCGGGAGGACTTCCTCCCGGCCAACGAGGTTATACAACCTCGTCAGCCAGGAGGAAGTCCTCCTGGCCGACGAGGCTGTATAACCTTGTCGGCCGGGAGGACTTCCTCCTGGCCGACGAGGTTATACAACCCCGTCGGCCAGGAGGAAGTCCTCCTGGCTGACGAGGTTTACAGCCTCGTCGGCCAGGAGGACTTCCTCCTGGCTGACGAGGTTGTATAACCTCGTCAGCCAGGAGGAAGTCCTCCCGGCTGACGAGGCTATACAACCTCGTCAGCCAGGAGGACTTCCTCCTGGCCGACGAGGGTTGTATAACCTCGTCGGCCGGGAGGAAGTCCTCCCGGCCGATGAGGCTATACAGCCTCGTCAGCCAGGAGGACTTCCTCCTGGCCGACGGGGTTGTATAACCTCGTCGGCCGGGAGGAAGTCCTCCTGGCCGACGAGGCTATACAGCCTCGTCAGCCGGCCCGCTCACGTAATCGAATGGGACCTCCCATTCGATTACGTGAGCGGGATCCCCCCATACGCCAAACAATTGGCGTGCGGGGCCCACACGCCAATTTTATTTGGCGTGCGGGGCCCACACGCCAAAAAAATTAGCGTGTGGGAACCACAACCACACGCCATTTTTGGCGTGTGGGTCTCACACGCCAAATAAAATTGGCGTGTAGACCCTACACGCCACTTTTTTTTGGCGTGTAGGCCCCGCACGCCAAAAACAATTGGCATGCGGGTTGGCGTTGGCGTGCGCGCTTGGCGTGCGTTTATCAACGCCCCGAATGGGAGGGACCATTCGATTACGTGAGCGGGGCCCCTCCCGGCTGACGAGGTTATACAACCTTGTCAGCCGGGAGGACTTCCTCCCGGCTGAAGAGGTTATACAACCGTGTCAGCCAGGAGAAAGTCCTCCTGGCCGACAAGGTTGTATAACCTTGTCGGCCGGGAGGACTTCCTCCTGGCCGACGAGGTTGTATAACCTTGTCGGCCGGGAGGACTTCCTCCTGGCCGACAAGGTTTTATAACCTTGTCGGCCGGGAGGACTTCCTCCTGGCCGACGAGGTTGTATAACCTTGTCGGCCGGGAGGACTTCCTCCTGGCCAACGAGGTTGTATAACCTTGTCGGCCGGGAGGACTTCCTCCTGGCCGACGAGGTTGTATAACCTCGTCAGCCGGGAGGACTTCCTCCTGGCCGACAAGGTTATACAACCTTGTCGGCCAGGAGGAAGTCCTCCTGGCTGACAAGGTTATACAACCTTGTCGGCCAGGAGGAAGTCCTCCTGGCCGACGAGGTTATACAACCTTGTCGGCCAGGAGGAAGTCCTCCCGGCCGACGAGGTTGTATAACCTCGTCGGCCGGGAGGACTTCCTCCTGGCTGACGAGGTTATACAACCTCGTCAGCCAGGAGGAAGTCCTCCTGGCCGATGAGGTTATACAACCTCGTCGGCCAGGCGGACTTCCTCCTGGCTGACAAGGTTGTATAACCTCGTCGGCCAGGAGGAAGTCCTCCTGGCTGACGAGGTTATACAACCTCTTTGGCCGGGAGGACTTCCTCCTGGCTGACGAGGTTGTATAACCTCGTCAGCCGGGAGGAAGTCCTCCCGGCTGACAAGGCTATACAGCCTTGTGCCGGGAGGAAGTCCTCCCGGCTGACAAGGTTGTATAACCTCGTCAGCCGGGAGGGGCCCCGCTCACGTAATTGAATGGTCCCTCCCATTTGATTATGTGAGCAAGGGGGGCGCACTCCAAACAATTGGCGTGCGGGGCCCACACGCCAAAAAAAAATGGCATGTGGGAACCACACGCCATTTTTGGCATGTGGGAACCACACGCCATTTTTGGCATGTGGGAACCACACGCCATTTTTGGCATGTGGGAACCACACGCCATTTTTGGCATGTGGGAACCACACGCCATTTTTGGCATGTGGGAACCACACGCCATTTTTGGCGTGTGGGGACCACACGCCAATTTTGGCGTGTGGGTCTCACACGCCAAAAAAAAATGGCGTGCGGGTTGGCGTTGGCGTGCGCCGTTGGTGTGCATTTATCAACGCCCCCAACTGGTATAGGCATGTATCCCACCACATTCTCACAACATTGACCCATCACCAAGGAGTAATCGTAATGCAGATATGGTAGATTGCTCATCTCTAAAGTCTTTGTCAACGACGCTTGTGCTATCAAGTGTGTGACATTCCCATTAGTAAAAGGGGCGTTGATAAACGCACGCCAACGGCGCACGCCAATGCCAACCCGCACGCCACTTTGTTTTGGCGTGCGGGGCCTACACGCCAAAAAAAATTGGCGTGTAGGGTCTACACGCCAAAAAAATTGGCGTGTGAGACCCACACGCCAACAATGGCGTGTGGTTCCCACACGCCAATTTTTTTTGGCGTGTGGGCCCCGCACACCAATTTTTTTGGCGTGCGGGTCCCCCCTCGCTCACGTAATCGAATGGGAGGGCCCATTTGATTACGTGAGCGGGCCGGCTGACGAGGTTATCCAACCTCGTCAGCCGGGAGGACTTCCTCCCGGCACGAGGCTGTGTAACCTCGTCGGCCGGGAGGACTTCCTCCCGGCCGACGAGGTTATACAACCTTGTCGGCCAGGAGGAAGTCCTCCTGGCTGACGAGGCTGTATAGCCTCGTCAGCCGGGAGGACTTCCTCCCGGCCGACGAGGTTATACAACCTCGTTGGCCAGGAGGAAGTCCTCCTGGCCAACGAGGCTGTATAACCTCGTCGGCCGGGAGGACTTCCTCCCGGCCGACAAGGTTATACAACCTCGTCGGCCAGGAGGAAGTCCTCCTGGCTGACGAGGCTGTATAGCCTCGTCGGCCGGGAGGACTTCCTCCCGGCCGACGAGGTTATACAACCTCGTCAGCCAGGAGGAAGTCCTCCTGGCCGACGAGGTTGTATAGCCTCGTCGGCCGGGAGGACTTCCTCCCGGCCGACGAGGTTATACAACCTCGTCAGCCAGGAGGAAGTCCTCCTGGCCGACGAGGTTGTATAGCCTCGTCGGCCGGGAGGACTTCCTCCTGGCCGACGAGGTTATACAACCTCGTCGGCTGGGAGGAAGTCCTCCCGGCTGACGAGGTTGTATAACCTCGTCAGCCGGCCCGCTCACGTAATCGAATGGGAGGTCCCATTCGATTACGTGAGCGGGATCCTCCCACACGCCAAACAATTGGCGTGTGGGAGCCGCACGCCAATTGTTTGGCGTGCGCTCCCACACGCCAATTGTTTGGCGTGCGCTCCCACACGCCAATTGTTTGGCGTGTGGGAGCGCACGCCAAACAATTGGCGTGCGGGGCCCACACGCCAATTTTATTTGGCGTGCGGGGCCCACAAGCCAATTTTATTTGGCGTGTGGGTCTCACACGCCAAATAAAATTGGCGTGTAGACCCTACACACCACTTTTTTTTGGCGTGTAGGCCCCGCACGCCAAAAAAAATTGGCGTGTGGGTTGGCGTTGGCGTGCGCGCTTGGCGTGCGTTTATCAACGCCCTAGTAAAAGTATAAAATAAAATGAATAGAGATAGAGCCAAAATAAATAACCTCAACAGATCAATGCTCGTTGGATTTGTACTGCTCGGGGAAAATCTTTGAGTAATCTCTCCAAGGCGTAAGCAGCAATTTTACCCTGTTGAACAAGGATAACAATTTCTTGATCGGTGAGTTGAAAAGGACCGCGAGAAGGAAGATCTTTAAAGATCTTCAAAGTCTCTTCAAGAGATTGGACGGGGAGAGGGATCGAGATCTTGTGATCGGCTCGGTTGGAGAGGGGGGGACTATCACAGAGGTTAGACTCGGTATTGGTGGCAGTGGTCGAGCCGCTGGTGCGAATACAGGGTCGACTCGGTCATCCCCTGAGACATGGAGGTCATTCTGGGCGATGGCGGGATTGATGCCGAACTCGCAAACGCGTTCGAGGTCCCGCCCGAAGCAGCGTGTCCGGGCGCGTTTGGTGAGCCTACCAGCTTGACCGATTGAGACTTGCTCAACTGGGTGAGCTGACCTCTGTGTTCCAAGTGGTTTCATCGAGAGCTTACAGAGCGCTCTGAAAACCAGAAAGGCATCCTTCACATAGTAATCTTGCATGTTCATGACCCCGGGATTGCCGACTGCATCTCGATCAGAGACTCCATCAAATGAGTTACACTTCGCAAACGACTCCCTAGCAAATCCAAAAATCATTGAGACGATGTTCTATAGAGCCTATGAACAAGCAAACTGAGTCATAGAGAGACTTACAGAGTAATTTGGGCTTCTTCTTTGCTCACTCCAGCGTTAGTTTTGCTTGGTGGATCCTGTGAGGTGTCTGAGGCCGATAGCGGGGGGGCATTTTCATCAGGCCCAATGGCGGATGAGGGAGAAGTGTCAAAGGAAGATTGTGCCCTTGGGGTGACAGGAGATGTGGAGACTTTGGCGGGGGTCTCCTTGGAATGATTCTCTTGGGGTTTGGGCAAAGACGGTGTGGAACTACTCTAAGGCCAGAATAGAGCTTGGAAGGGATATGTATAACTACACTAGTACTAATGTAGGTTAAGACAAAGGTGCTGATATAAGAGCTGCCTTCCTGACTAATGCTGATGGGGAAGAGTGTAACACTAAGAATAAAATAAAAGGTGTGGCTTTTCTATTTTAATCTTAGACTGACTAGTACTTATAAGCTGACTACTATTACCTCTGAGGTATGGGGAGTTTGAGGAGAAGTTGTGAGGGAAAAATGGTTGTGTAAAAGGGTTTAAATGGCAAGGATATCTAAAATGTCTAGGTAAGAAGTGTCTTTGATGAAATTGAATCTAATATTTGGGGTAAAAGGTCATACAGGTTGTATGGGCTAGAAATTGCATGGTGGTAATACTACAACAGAGTGGAGTATATATGTGTAAAGGGCCCTTCAAGAGGGGAACAAATGATGAGCACAGTATTACAAGATATGATGATGAGCAATGTCCATAATAGTAATAGTGATGAGCAAAAGACTACAAGTGTAATAGTGAAGTGAATGTATGTAGTGATGATGAACAATGATTGTAGATTATGTAAGATGTTGTATTTTACTGAATATTGATGACTTAAATGATGTAAGCCAAAAGGAAAAAGAAAAGAAAAGAATGTACCTATGAAAACTATGAATGTTAATAACTTCTGATCCAAAAGGAAATCAAGGGTGGTTTGAGTGAGTGACTAGGGGTAAAATATGGTGTAGAATCTGAATCTGAAATAATAATGATGAATATATGGATGGTTTATATGATGTAGAAGATATGATGTGAGAAGGAACAGGATTACCACATCCTCCCCCAAGTAAATGTCTGTCCCCAGACATCAGGGAAAGAAAGAAAGAAGGAAGAAGTCCAAAGCCAAAAGAATCCAAGTCCTGGGGAATCCAAGTCCAAAAAGTCCAAGTCCAGAAGGGGAAATCCAGATCCAAAAGAGTCCAAGGTCCAGAATCCAGAAAGAAATCCAAGGTACAGAAAGAAATCCAAGTCCAGAAGAAATCCAATGTCCAGAAGGGAGGTCCAAGGCCTAAGTCCAGAAAGTTGATGAATTCTAACTAATATTTATGATTTTAAAAGATTTTAACACTATGAATTATCTAGAAAGACTACTATTATTTTATTGATATTTGACTATTTCTAATAATTAAAACTGATGGATTTGTATAACATATCACCAGTAACACAACAGGTTACTGCAAATGATGGAGGTTAAATGAGAAGACCTTTGCTATACCCAAGATAGTATAGACATATGACAGGTGAATTGAACAGAAGACTACTATGAAGAGTAGTTGAACTAGAAGTCTAGAGAGTATGCAACAACTCTACTAGGAAGATGGGATGGTGGGTTCAGTTTTAAGCTAGAAGGAAGTGAAGATATCTCTAAGAATGCCAGTGGAATTTGATGATGGTCCAGGATGTATGAAATGGTTTTAAGTCATAAGATAAGAGGAAGAAAATATCCAAGTGCTGTCCAGAAGTCCAGGAATCCAGTATGGCCATGTGATTTAATTTGAAGGAAATTGGTGACTGATCCAAAGAAGATTGACTGATCCAGGTTCAGGGAAAGAATGGTTGGATGAAGATGAACAGGTTTTATGGAAGATGGATGGGGAATTCCAGAAACAAGGGAACAGTTGGTTTGGGTAATGAAAGAATTGTTGATGACTGATTCATGGAAGAAAGATGGCTCCAGGTCCAGGGAAAAGAAAGCTTGGTTTTGGAAGGATTAAAAGAAACTACTAGTTGAATTTATCCAAAAGAAGAGTGACTGATCCAAAGAAGAATGAATTGATCCAAAGAAGAAATGAATTGATCCAATGAAGAAAGAATTGATCCAAGGAAGAGTGGCTGATCCAAAGAAGAATGAATTGATCCAAAGAAGAATGAACTGGTCCAATGTAGAATGAATTGATCCAAAGAAGAATGAACTGGTCCAATGTAGAATGAATTGATCCAAAGAAGAATGAATTGATCCAAAGAAGAGATGAATTTATCCAAAGAAAAATGAATTTGAACCAAAGGAGAAATTGATGGATTTAAAGGGTGAAGAATGACTGATCCAGAGAAAGGTGAGGGGTACTGGTCCAGAGGAAAATAATTGTATGCTTTAAGGGTGAAATACCAAGTTGTGGAGAGGTGGATAGATGAAGAAGGATGAAGAAAAGAATGGGAAAAGGAGAAGAAAAAAATTTAAAAATTCCTGGGTATGACAGATGAGGTGTTCCTCCCCCAACTTATTGTCTGTCCCCAGACAATGGAGAAGAACCCATGAATTGTGGAAGAGTGGTGTGGAAGAAATGAGTTGATAAGATTGGGATTTGAAAAAAATAGATGGAGGAAGGTGGTTAATGATGGATGATGAGTGAATGGTTGAAGATGGATGGTGAGGATGGATGAGGATGATGATGAATTTACTAGTTATGAAGGAGAGATGGATGAATTGGTGAGGATGAATGATGATAATGGGAAATTTCTAGTATGGAGGCAAGATGGATGAGAAATGAGGATGATAGAGGGATGAGGATGGAAGAATGATGATGGATGGTGATGGAAAGATGGTGATGGGTGGATGAAGAATAGAGAAAATGATGGATGGAGAAAATTTCAGGGGGAAACAAACAAATGAGGGTGATGATTTATTGGTGATGGACCCCTTGGTCCAGATGAATGGATGATGATGATGAATGAGGATGGATGGTGATGGAAGGATGGTGATGAAGGAATTTCTAGTATATGGATGAAAGGTGGATGAAGATGATGATGAAAGAAAATCTAGTATATACAAGGAAGATGGATGATGGTGATAATGAAAGAATATCTAGTATATGCAGGAAAGATGGATGATGGTGATGATGAAAGAATTTCTAATATACAGGAAAGATGGATTGATGGATGATGATGAAAGAATATCTAGTATACAGGAAAGATTGGTGAGGAATGAGGATAATGAGATGGATGGAGGAAAAAAAAATCAGGATACTCAAAGATGGATGAAGGGGAAATTAAATTTATATGATGTATAGAGGAAGAAAAGAGTGGATGGATGAAGATGAAGGAGTGAAATTAAATTGATATATGGAAAAAAATCAGGATACTGAAAGATGGATGAAGGGGAAATTAAAATTGATGATATAATGGAGGAAGAAAAGAGTGGATGGATGAAGATGAAGGAGTGAAATTAAATTGATATATGGAAAAAAATCAGGATACTGAAAGATGGATCAAAGGAAAAATTAAATTGATATCTGGAATATATTTTTGGAGAAAGGTGGATGGATTGATGAATGATGAAGAAGTAAAATTAAATTAATATCCCAGAAAAATCAAAAAAAAACTCCCCAAAATGGATGAAAGGAATCTTTTTTTTTTTTTTTTTTAGTTTTATCCTGCTTGATGATTAATTTTTGGAATTCCCCTTTTTTTTTATTTGGTGGATGATGATTTTTTTTTTTTTTTTTTTTTTTTTTTTTTTTTTTTTTTTTTTTTTTTTTTTTCAGAATGGGAAAATTATTATTATTTTTCTTCATTATCCTCTTTTTTTTTTTTTTTTTTTTTTTTTTTTTTTTTTTATAATGAAAAAAAAATAATCCATGGTCTTCATTTTCCAGCGGAGTGAGGGTTGCAACCGGAGAGAAGCTGGTGAATCCGCGCGGAGAGTGAACGCGGAGTCCGGGGTATTACACAGTCCGCGGAGTCGCCGGCGTCTCCAAAGACAGGCACGCTCCTCGGGTCAAGGAACGACCTCGAAAAGGAAGCGAACCGTTCTTCTTTGCTGGAGAGAAGAACGGAATGGAAGAGAAAACTAATAATAAAAAAAAGAAAGGAAGAAAAGAAGAAAAAGAAAACTGAAAGAGAAAAGAAAGGGAAAAAAAAAGAACGTATTCCCGGGTCGTTCACCGGCGTCGAAAGACGTAGATGTTTTTTTTTTTTATAAAGGGCTTCGACGATATCGTTGTCGTTCCCCACTCGCCCTTCTTCCAATAATACTGGACCAATAGTTGTTTTAATCGAAAAGCTTTGTAGTTTTACTTTAGATCCCTTTACCATGTCGTCCCCTACTCGCTGTTGTACTGGCCGCGTCCAGCCCTTCGATTATTCCAGCCGATACCGTCTACACCGATTTGTTCAAAGGTATCGTCCCTTCATTTCCGTACACAAACCCGAGTATGAGCCTAAACGTTTTCTTATTGATTCAAACAGGCCGTTTTCCGTAACGCGAACGCGGAGCTGGGCCCTCTTGATACTGTAGTCGCCTTGCCGCGTCTGAACAAGCCGTTCGCCGAAACCAAGCCGTTCGCCAAAACAAAGCCGTTTGCCGAGACCAAGCCGTAAAAAACTGATGAGCCAAGAAAAATGAAAAAAAAAAAAAAAAAAATCTTGCTTATACATAAAAAAAATATGAATGTTTTTATTTTAGTGAGTTTTTTTTTTTTTTTTTTTTTTATTTATTTATTTAAGTTGACTGATACTGATTTTTTTTTTTTTTTTTATTATTATTTTTTTTTTTTTATTTATGGGATTATTAAGGGTAAGCCAGAGAGTTTGTTTTTATATCAATTGGCCTTGAATGATATTTTTTAACATGACTTGCTGCATATCTTCTGTTTAATGCAGTGCCATCCAGTTCCTCCAGTGAATAAGAGCCTCCAGGATTTTGAGTGGTAATTCTGTAAGGTCCATTCCATTTGTTTTCAAAGAGCTTTCCATATTGAGAGTCCAAAGATTTGTTGTATACTAATACCAAGTCCCCTGTTTGTAGTGGTTGTCTAGGTGTCTTCTTCCTGTTCCAATATTCCACGGATGTTTTCCTTGTATCCAGCAACTTTTGATGGGCCTTCTGAAGAATGTCATCCCTGTTTTCCAATTGGAGAGTCCTGGCCAGAAGGAGGTCTTGAGTGCTGTTCACTTTGGTCCAATCTATGCCAAAGAAGGTTTCCAGTTCCAGATCAATTGGTAAGATGGGGGGCTGTCCAAGAACCAGTTCATAAGGGGAGTATCCAGTTGATCTTTTGGTGGAAATCCTGTCTGCAAATAAAACCAAAGGTAAATAATTCCTCCATTTCTTGCCTTCTTGTCCACAGAGTTTAACCAAAGTGTCCTTGATGGCCTGATGTCCTCTTTCCACCATTCCATTAGCTTCAGGGTAGTAAGGTGTGGTAACTTTGATTTTTATTCCTGCTTCCAATAGTGATTTCTGGAACTGTTGACCAAATTCTGAACCTCCATCCACTGTAACTGACCAAGGTGCTCCATATCTGTAGATCCAGTTGTCCAAGAACCATTGGGAAATCTTCTTTGCTTGAATCTTCTCCAGACCAACTGCTTCAACCCATCCAGAAAGATCATCTCTAGCAATTACCAAGTATTTCCATTTACCAGCCTTGATATGAACTGTATCCAAGCTGACTCTTCCAAAGATTGTTGCTGCTCCAGTAGGCTTCTTGGGTTCCATTGGTAATACTGAATTCCTTTTCTGGCAAGCTTCACAAGACTGGACCCACTTGGTTACACCTTTCTTGAGTCCTGGCCACCAAAACCTGAGTTTAGTCCTTCTGTAAGTTTCTGAAATACCTCTGTGGCCTAGTGTTTCATGAAGAGATTGGAGGATATTGTTTTGGGCTGAGGGAGTGGTGACAACTATCTGGGAAAAGGGTTTGTTAATTCTGTGCAAGACATTATTGGAGAGGAAGAAATTGGCTGATTTATGCAGAATTTGTTTGAAATCCAGGGGGCTGCATCCAGGAGGTTTGTTCATTGTTGAAAGATACTCCTGTAAGTGTTTCCAAATTCCTTGTTGCAGAGGCTTTTCCCCCTCCCCCAAATAAGCTGATGTCCCCAGAAGCAATCCAGGAAAAGAAAGAAGTCCAGAGGAAGAATGTTTGAGGCCAAATCCAGGGTGAGGTTTAATCCAAGGTTCATTTTCATCAAAACTAGGGCAATCTTCTTCACCAGGGTCAGGAGGTCTTCTGGATAGTGCATCTGGAAGGGTGAAGGTTTTGCCAGGGGTATGTTCCAAATCAAAAGAGAAGAGCTGAATGAAAGCAATCCATCTGTTCATAGGGGCATTTGGAAGTGAAGGGTTGTTGATCATTCCAATAAGGCACTTGGCATCCACTCTGAGCAAGAAATGTTGGCCCCATAGCCTATGCTGAAGTTTCTTGAGGATCTTGGTGACACCACAGAGTTCCAACTTGGATTGTGAGTATTCAGATTCTCTTTTGGAAAACACTACTGACTCATAAATCACAGGCCTGTCCAATCCAGAGGAATCCACTTGGGTGAGGACTGCTCCTGCTGCAATGAAGCTAGAGTCCACAGAGAGTTTGATCTGTCCAGCTCCAGGTCCATAATCCAGCTTCTTGAGGGTGATATCTGATCCAATGATTCTCTTGAGTTCCTCAAAGGCTTCCTGGCAATCTTCAGTCCAATCCCAGGTGGAATCCTTCCTAGTAAGGTGTCTGAGGGGAGCAGTGATAGTTGAGTAATTTTTAATGAACATCCTGATGTAGACACAGATACCTAGGAAACTCCTGACAGCAGATGGAGTGGTGGGAGTTGGCCAAGTTTCTATTTTGTTGAGCTTCTTTGCTGATATCTTCCTTCCTTCTTTGCAGACAACATGGCCCACTAGATCCAAGGCAGGGACACAGCAAGCAAACTTTTTACCAGAAATAGTGATTCCAGCTTCTTCTATCCTAAAGAGAATCCTTTCCAAAGTGATGGCATATTCATAAATAAATTTTCTGATCTGGGGGTTGGCTTCCAGGGTTTCTCCACCATAGTCTGAGATTGGTCCTTTAATTCCTCCATCATCAATGAAGATTCCAAGGTGCTGAGGGAGTTCATCCTGAAGTATCCACATCATTTGGGCCTGGTATACTGCAACTGAATTGGTGGCTCCTTGGGGTAATCTGGTGAGCTGGAATCTTCCTAGAGGGGTTTCAAAAGTGGTTAAGGGCCTGGATTCTACTGATAATTCTCTTTCATCATACCCTCCCATAATATCACCTAGTCCATAGCATGCCCTTCCAGTGAAAGATTCAATGAGATCCTCTGGTGATGGTGGTAGGCCTGCATCCTTAATGGTTACTTTATTGAGTTTTTGGAGATCATGAACTATTCTTAACTTCCCATCTTGCTTTTTGACACAGAAAATAGGGCTGGAATAACTGGAGAAGGACTGTTCATAGAGGCCAGTGCTGAGTCTTTCTCTTACTAATTCTATGACTTGATTTCTGATGGGAGCTGGAATTGGAATTGGTTTCTGTTGCCAAGGTTCATGGGGAATAACTGGAATGATGTAGGGTTGTCCATAGGTATGTTTGAGGAGTCCCCTTTCTGTTTCTGTGAATGCCAAAGCTTCTTGTCTGAGAGTGATGACCCAAACTAATAGGAGATGTTCTTGTTCTGACAGCCATCCAGGAGGTCCAAAATTGATAAGGTCCAGCCTCTCTTGAGTGATTTTAGAAGTGGGAATGAATGGTGGAGGAAAAGGATTTAAAGGAGTGGAATATGGGTCCCTAGAAAGTGGAGGCCTTGAAAGAGGTGGGTTGAGAGCCAATGGCATAGGTTGGTTTACTGGTTTTACTTTTTTTAGAGTGGATTTATATTTTGCTGAATGAGTGACTAAAGTTGGTTCTTTTGGGTTATTTTCCAGGATTCCATCTGTAAAGGAGTGTAGTTGGAAGCCTGGCCTTAGACTAAAAAATCCAAAGATGCTGAGTTTGCTGGGAGAGAAGTTTCCCATTTCTGGTGACTGGGAAGGATGATTGGGACCAGGTAAGTTTGCCCAGAAGTGTTTTTGATTTCCAGTGATTCCCCTCTGTCTCCATGGTAGTTGATGGTTGCTGACACATCCATTAAGAAGGGTTTTCCAATGATTAGCTGAACAGACCCTCTAGCTACCCAGAAGTGGACAATCCTGGATACTTTCCCAATGGTGACAGTAACATCTTCAGCAATTCCAGGCATTTCTGTAAGGTGACCTCCAATTCCTTTGAGTTTCATGGGTTTAGATGTGATCTGAAGTCCAAGTTTGTGGGCCAGGGATTCAGGTATAATGTTGATCATTGATCCAGTATCCAGAAGGGCTTGATGCTGTTGTCCATTGATGCTGAGGTTTATATATCCAAGAGGGCAAGAATAGTGAGTGGCAGGTTCCTGGGGTTCTTCTTTTTCCTGGTCCAAGTCTCCAAAGTTTGCTGATTTAGTTTCTTCCACTGGGACTCTTCTGTTAGTGATTTTTCTCTTTACTGCCTCTGATAATGATGGGGAAAGAGCAAGAGTTTCTCCAATGGTGAGCTGGATGACTTGTTGGCCTAGGATCCTATTGGCAACTTCATCATCTATTCCAGGGTAGTCTTTGGCCAAAGCCTTCTCCAGGTAAGTCTTTCTAGCTGGTTTTTCCTTGGAAGGGTTGCTGGAGGATGGTTGTGCTGAAGGCTGTTGAAATCTGACTTTTGAAGCAGGGGCAGGGGATGTTGGAGAAAAGGGAGTCCTGGCCATGTTGAGCAAATCCTGGGAGTCCATATCCATGAGAGTGGTCTTTTCCTTCCTGGTCCTCTTCTCTGGCATAGCTGGTTCCTCTGAAGATCTGGTCCTTTTTCCCATGTCTGAATCATACACAGTAAGTTGAGGGTTGTCATATTCCTCCAGTTGTCCAAAAGAAGTTGAAAGTTTGACTGATTCCTTGGCAAATTGCTCCACCACACTTAAGATTGGCCTCCTGGTGTCCCATGGAATTAAGGTTTGATTTGGAAGTTTGTAGTCCTTTCCATCCTTGATTACCTGTCCAGAGCTGATGTCCTGGGATAATCTGATACATCTGTTGGTCCCATGGGTATCCTGGAAGCAGTAGAAACATTTGAGGGGCCTGTATGCTAGGGTGGTGTTGTCCATGTGGGGAGGAAGGGATTTGCCAGTTGTGAATGCTGCAAGTTGTTTGGTAAGATTATCCATAGTCTGTTCCAAGGGAGCTGATCCTGCAGGTTTGAAAGGTCTGGTAGGGATAAAAGGTTTGGTGGGGATAACAGGTGAGTCCTTTGTATTTGGGGTTTCTGTCCTGTAAAGTCTCCTCCTGTTGATGACAGCTGCTGATTTGACCTTCTTGTGTATGTAGGTGAGAAGAATTTCAGTGTTTGGTAAAATATCACCTCCATCCTTGGTTGAAAGCATCTGGTTGTCCCTGAGAAGTTCATCTGTTACAGCAAGTTCCAGTTCCTGGCTGAGGGCTTCTAGCAACAAGTCTCTGAATTCTTCCAGGTCAGTACTGTAATTCATCCTTACTAGATAGTGGGAAATGGTTTCAAATTTGGTTCTGAATGTCTTGAAGTCCTCCAGGGTATTGATTCCTCCATCATGGGCAGTAGTGCTGACTAGATTCCTTAGGTCCTGTCTGGTGTATCTGACCAAAGGCTGAGAGGATCCAAACCTGTTAAGCAACTGTTTCTTTAACTTTTCCCAATCCAGTTCTTCATGTCCTGACATCTCCTCTACTTCATCTTTTAGATCCATACCCTTAATAAATGAAGTAATTTGATCAGCCAGTTCTTTTGAGTTAGCACCATCATGCCTTCCTGCAGCCTCAAATCTCCTGATGAACTTTTCCACTGGCATATTACCACCATCAAAGAGGAGCTCTTTGTCCATTGGTTTGATCTTGATTCCCCTGGAGGTTGGGTCCTGGTACACTGGCATGGAAGCTTCCCTTTCAAAGAAATGTGAGTTGAATCTTGCTGAATCCTGGGGTGGTGGCCTGTGTAGGTTTCTCATGGGTAACTGGGTTCTGGGGGACTGAAGTGGGATGCCTAAGTCTTCTGAATCTTCTGATGGTTGGGGATTGTTTCTGTAGGGACCAGGGTTGTGACCAGAAGCAGGAGCCATGCCTTGAGGAAGGGAGTTGACAGGGTTGGTAGGTTGAATAGGAGCTGGGTAGAGACTGGGAGCAGAGAAGTTGATGTAATTTCCAGAATGAGACATCTTAAAGGGGAAGTGAATTTAAAAGGTATGTAGATGGGATTTAAATGAGGGTGCTGAAAGATAAGAAGGGGTACTGATAATTGTTTGTGATTGAAAACCTTTGTAGGGATGAAGAGAGGAGGAAAAGAAGTGAAGAGGAAAGGGAAAAAGGATTTTAAGGAAGAGGGTGAGTGAAGAGAAGAGGTGTAAGAAGTAGTGTGTAGCTAAAGGTAAAGTTGTTACTAGGGCTGAAGATTTCTGAGGGATGGAAAGGCCACTGTTGGGACACCACTTGTGGAACTACTCTAAGGCCAGAATAGAGCTTGGAAGGGATATGTATAACTACACTAGTACTAATGTAGGTTAAGACAAAGGTGCTGATATAAGAGCTGCCTTCCTGACTAATGCTGATGGGGAAGAGTGTAACACTAAGAATAAAATAAAAGGTGTGGCTTTTCTATTTTAATCTTAGACTGACTAGTACTTATAAGCTGACTACTATTACCTCTGAGGTATGGGGAGTTTGAGGAGAAGTTGTGAGGGAAAAATGGTTGTGTAAAAGGGTTTAAATGGCAAGGATATCTAAAATGTCTAGGTAAGAAGTGTCTTTGATGAAATTGAATCTAATATTTGGGGTAAAAGGTCATACAGGTTGTATGGGCTAGAAATTGCATGGTGGTAATACTACAACAGAGTGGAGTATATATGTGTAAAGGGCCCTTCAAGAGGGGAACAAATGATGAGCACAGTATTACAAGATATGATGATGAGCAATGTCCATAATAGTAATAGTGATGAGCAAAAGACTACAAGTGTAATAGTGAAGTGAATGTATGTAGTGATGATGAACAATGATTGTAGATTATGTAAGATGTTGTATTTTACTGAATATTGATGACTTAAATGATGTAAGCCAAAAGGAAAAAGAAAAGAAAAGAATGTACCTATGAAAACTATGAATGTTAATAACTTCTGATCCAAAAGGAAATCAAGGGTGGTTTGAGTGAGTGACTAGGGGTAAAATATGGTGTAGAATCTGAATCTGAAATAATAATGATGAATATATGGATGGTTTATATGATGTAGAAGATATGATGTGAGAAGGAACAGGATTACCACAACGGGCGACAATGGGAAGAATCATTCCTTTGGAGGGACTGAGTTCTGAGTATGGGTTCTTCTCCCTTTTCGACCCAACCAAAAGCGTGGCTGACTATTTGAGTAAGTGTCCCTTGAGCAATAGCCTGATTGGTTGGACTTTTGCTAAGCAAAAAGATGTTATAGACCGTGCGAACGGCGCGCAACAAGCTGCTCTGATGCACTCGCCAGACGCCCGGATGGGTTGGAGCCAGTACCAAGGCTAGGAGAGCTCTGATGATCTATAACTGGACAGCATCCGGACAGGCAGCATCAGCAAAGCAGTCGCAAATGATCCCAGTCACCTCGTCACCCATTTCGACATCCGCCTGAACTTGAGAGGTTGACTTGCTGGAGTTGTCCCCATCCTTTTGTGGAGTTGAGCCGGTCTCCGAGACCTTGAAGAAGATGTAGGAGATCAACTTGCCGATGCAGTCCAAGGCGGTGACCATCAATATGGAGGAGCTGGTCTGACAGGCTAGTTTGAGGGGCTTTAAGACAATCTGAGATTCTTGATTGGGGCCCCGAGAAGCTGGAAATCAAGACGGTTGCAGCAGAGTTGGCTGCTTGACATAGTTTCTTGTGTTGAGAGGGTGCTTGTTGCATGATTGGTTGAGGTGAGGTGTGATGTTTGCTTGGTTTGACAAGAGGCAATGGATTGAACGGTGAAGCGTGAGCTGATGTGAGATGTGATTTTATTGGGTTATTTTGGAAATGAAGGATTTGGATGGAAAACCAGGGTTTTTCATTTTCAAAATCCGTTTGCTTTTTAGCTACCCCGTTTTGAAAACCCGTTGATTAGAAATTGTGGATTTGGCAATTTCTAATCAACGGGTTTTAATGGTGGATTTGGTCATATTTGATACCCCCTAATAGACGCAATGAGATAGAGAGAAGAAGCAAAAGAAAAGAAACTAAAATAAATGTGTTAGTAGATGTTGAGAAGGGATGGAATGTCTATAGTGTTGACAATATAACCTACATAGTGATAGAAATATTATTAACAATAAGATTCTGTGCTTTTCAAAGAGTCAAATTAAGGAGGGATAGAATGGAATGAGATAGTAGAATTAATTAAGAAGGGAAGGATGGAATGAGGGAGACAGCATTAGTAATTACCCTGAATATTCTCCTCCTACTTTTAGATTAGTTTTAATCTACATTTTTTTCCAACCTGCCTTTATTTACTGGAATAGTTCTCAAGTCACCTTATAAATCATCATCTGTGGCCTTTATCTATTCCTTATAAAGCAGTTTCTGAAAAACTACCACCTCTGACAGTAGCCTATAAGGTTAATTGCTTCCCAGCTGCTTAATAGAATTTTATATTGCTATACTTACCCAAAAAGATACAAGACAGCCAAAACTATAATTTTAGCTGTTATTATTGTCCAATTTATTGGTTTTGATACAAAATCTAACAATTATGAGGGGTTTTGATTATCCTCTGTGCATAGTTTGAACACTATAGAGAGAATAATATATTTTATTATTCAGATAACCTGTCCAGCACAGTGATAGTACCTGGAATTTTATAGACATTA
Source organism: Puccinia hordei (assembly GCA_007896445.1). NCBI lineage: Eukaryota > Fungi > Basidiomycota > Pucciniomycetes > Pucciniales > Pucciniaceae > Puccinia > Puccinia hordei. The sequence continues at coordinate 143,864 of RDRW01000044.1, forward strand.
ACCCAGTGCTTCATACACATAGCTAAAATACCTGCACCCTGATTGAAAAATGGATATGCAAAATTTCACACAGCATAAATTGAATTATTCCAGCTGTTTGTGGGATGTATTGGTAAAGGTAGAACTCTAGTGTGTGTGTCTCAGTATGATTGAGGTTGTGAGTTCAAATCTCACCAGAAAAATCTACATTTTTCAGTCTCTACAGGTTTTTGGTTGGTTGTTGGTTGTACCAATATCTTAAACTGCCAAAAATTTCTTTTCTTTCAATTTCTGTTTAACTACTACTGTGACCAAACCTCTGTAGGCTGATGATACAAAACATGATGATTCAAAAAGTGAGTGGTCAGGGGCCTTCTTTGATATTGAATGGTGAGGTATTTAAGCTGCAGCTCCTTGTGAAGAATTGTTTCTGAAGGGAGGTCTCCCCTACGCAGCCACCATATAAGCAACCCAGCTTTTTCTGTTTCAGATAAATCTGAACTCCTCATCCAAAACACAGGGTACCAAACCTCTCCTCTTCTTCCTCCCTTTTCTTCCTAATAGGGCGTATCAAATATGACCAAAACCGTAAGTGAAACCCGTCAATTAGAAATGACCAAATCCACACTTTCTAATTGACGGGTTTCCAAAAAGGGGTAGCCCAAAACCAAACGGGTTTTGAAAACACGGAAAACACAAAAACCCACATATATCATCCAAACCCGTCACTTCCAAATCCGTCATTCCTGCAGCCCTGCTGGTCACCAAATACACTCCTCATCACACCTTGTATGAACAAATCAATCATCACCTCACCCCAACAAAACACTCATCAACCTGAAAACAACAAACAAATCTTCACGCCTCAACTGAACAACCCAATCATCCAATGTGTTTGCAAGACATAGTAGGACCGGCCCCGTCGTCGCTCAAGTCTTGTATATCTGTGGGACGGATGAATATGGAACGGCAACGGAGACCAAGGCTCTGGTAGAGAACATGCCCCCCAGCAATTTGTGTGACAAGTACCATCAGATTCATAAGGACAGCTATCAGTGGTTTGATATGTTTGTCATCACCTTTTCTTTATTCCTTTCTTCACTCTCTTCTATCATGGGGAGCTTGCACTGATACATTGTGTAAAATTGTAGTGGATTTGACCATTTTGGTTGCACAACGACTCAAAAGCAAACAGAGTAAGTGATCGTTAGTTTAAATTGATCAAAAGATTGTCAAAGAATGAACCAAGAAATAAAATAAAATCGGTGTTTCATTACGATTCTCACGGATCCAAAACCTTCCTTTTCAATCAACCAACAGAATTTGTCAGAAGGTCTTTACTGCATACAAGAACGGTCATCTCACCAAGCACAAAATTGAACAGGTGTACTGCGAAAAAGATGCCAGGTGAGTATTTCATATTTATCTATCGCCTAGTGAAACAATCCATCAATAGGTCTGAGAGCATCTCCAATTTTTTGGATAACTCTTCGACAACTGTCGAGCTCTTAGCGAGCTCAACAGTTATTTTGTCGAGAGTGTCCCCACTCGCGGCTCGATAACCCGGCTCTCTTGCTGGGTTATCAAGCCGTTCCACACTTGTGCTCCTCTGCAACTCGAGTTCGATAACTCGAGTTGCAGGGGAGCACTACACGGGGTGGGTTTTTATGGGTGGGGATCTCTCGGGGGTGTCGAATGGGGGGGTTGGTAACTTGTGAAAGTTATTCACGAGTTAGCTTATTGAGCTCAATAGAGGTCCATAAAGTTATGGACCTCTATTGAGAAAGTTAACGAATCGACAGTTATGGAGCGCTATTGAGCGCACGACTGGGGCTCGTCTCGATAAAGTTGGCTTATCAAGCCGACTTATCAAGACGATTGGAGATGCTCTGATGACATGTGGCTTGACAGGTTCCTGGCTGATCGTTTTGTCAAAGGTACATGCCCCAAGTGTAATTTAACTGTGCGCACTCCTTCATTCAATATAATTCCCTTTGAAGCATTTTTTATACACCAAGAACTGACTGGACTCATCAAGTTTTACAGGGGGCATGAGGTGACCAGTGTGACACATGTTGCCAAACGCTAGATGCAATCGACCTGATTGACAAGAAATGCAAGATCTTTTCCTCAACACTGATCTCAAAGAAATCCAAACACCTGTTCATAGACTTATCCAAACTTCAGAAGCAGATAGAGGACTGGTACAACTCTGCCAAGGAAGGTCACCATTGGTCGGCAAACGGGAAAGCATTCACAAAGGCCTGGCTAAGAGACGGTCTGCGCAAACAATGTTTGACTAGGGATCTCAAATTTGGCGTGCCTGTGCCGATCACGGGTTGGGAAGACAAAGTGATGTATGTTTGGGTAAGTCTGTGCTGCACTTTTCTTGTATACTTATGCATTCGATTTTGTGCAAAGAAAATCTGAGTGTTTTGTCCCCATTCCTTGATTGGACTCAGTTTGATGCACCACTTGGTTATCCAAGTATCACGACAAACTACACCAATGATTGGGAAAAGTGGTGGAAGAATCCTAAAGAGGTCACTCTGTATCAGTTCATGGGAAAAGACAATGGTGAGCCGTCAATTGATCAGACGTCTACAGGTGATAGAATAAGAATGAATAACTGATCATTTCTCGATCTCAAGTCCCCTTTCATACCATTCTGTTTCCAGCCTATCTTATGGGCACCGGCCAAGAATGGACTATGCTCAATCACATCAGTACAACAGGTTCGTCTATGAGTTCCTTTCCTTTGCTGGCGGTAACTCTTTTGCGGTGCCCAAATCTTGACGGGAATCATGGTTTCTGATTGTACGAACCAGAATATCTGCAATATGAAAATGTGAAGTTTTCAAAGTTGAACAACGTGGGAGTGTTTGGACAGAATGCAAGACTCAGGTTCCATCTGAAGTATGGAGGTATTTCCTAATCTCGACTCGACCGGAGACCAACGACTCACAATTCACCTGGACAGACTTCATTTCTAAAGCAAATTCGGAACTATTGAACAACCTTGGCAACTTCGTCAATCAGATTGTGAAGGTCTGTAATGCCCGATACCATTCTATTGTACCTGATCCGCTCTCCTGGCCTGTTGATGGTCCACCCACCCAACCAGAATCTATACCTAAAGAGGATGAATCATCTATTACGTCTCCTCAGATTATCAGTTGGGAGTCCTTCGATAAAGAGGACCAATCATTCGTAACGGATATCAATACGTTGCTTACTCAGTATATCAATTCCATGGAGTCTCTCAAGCTCAGACAGGCACTGGCAACTGTGATGGCGATATCGGCCCGAGGGAATCAGTACCTCCAGGAGAACAAGATTGATTACAGTCTCCTTCTTGCCTCCCCCCGACAATGTGCGCAGATCGTGCTGGTCAGCCTGAACCTGGTCTATCTACTCTCTGTGCTTGTCTATCCGTCAATGCCGAGCACAAGTGAGCTGATCCTCAAGCAGCTTAATGCTCCAAAGCGCCGGCTCAGTCGGAGATTTGGCATTGACTTACTTCCCGGACACACGATTGGAGATGCAATCTATCTTGGTGATGTGCTCTTCATCAAGATCTTGGGCTGGCTCAGCTTTTCAGTGAGGAGCAAGGAGGGAAGGACTCTCAAGTTTGGAACTCATTCTCACGTACTGGCGCCTCAACTAGACCTCTTGGACCCCTTCTCTACCCAATCCAAGCTGATGTGCCGCTGACTGTTCAAAGATCAAGTAAGAACTGTAACATCCATTGGCGGTGTGCTATTCCACTTGATCTGGAACAGTCACAGCACATTAGTGAGGAGCAAGGAGGGGAGGACTCTCAATTTTGGAACTCATTCTCACGTACTGGTGCCTCAACTAGACCTCTTGGACCCCTTCTCTCCACAATCCAAGCTGATGTGCCGCTGACTGTTCAAAGATCAAGTACGAACTGTAACATCCATTGGCAATGTGCTATTCCTCTTGATCTAGAACAGTCACAGCACATTAGTGAGGAGCAAGGAGGGGAGTACTCTCAAGTTTGGAACTCATTCTCACGTACTGGCGCCTCAACTAGACCTCTTGGACCCCTTCTCTCCCCAATCCAAGCTGACATTCCTGTGTGCAGTCCAAGATCTCAATGAATTGTAACATCCATTGGTGGTGTGCTCTTCATCAAGATCTCGGGCAGGCTCAGCTTTTCAGTGAGGAGGAAGGAGGGAAGGACTCTCAATTTTGGGATTTGTGCTCATGTACCGGTGGTTCAACTGGAAATCTTGGATGCCTTCCCTCCCCAATCCAAGCTGGTGTGCCTGTGTCCATTCAAAGATCTTGTATGAATTGTAACATACATTGGCAATGTGCTCTTCATCAAGATCTCTGGCAGGCTCAGCTCCTTAGTGAGGAGGATGGAGGAAATGTATACTTCTGCTCATGTACCAGTGGCTTGCCCGATGATTGGTCTACTGACAATGGCTTACTGAAGTTTGTTGTATTAAAGATCCAAAAAAAGGTGACTGGAATATTAGATATATAAAACGTTTGCATAGCTTTTTAATTAGGATCACCACTTCATTTTTATCTGATGGATTACCACAAACACTGGCAGGTCCAACTCTTTCCTAAATTATGTAGTGGCAAGGTCAATTGTTCGAAGAAGAAATTGCATAAGTAATAAAAAGAAATTCAAACACACCTCTTCACCATCCCTGACTCCTTCAGACCTATTCTCATTTGTTTCTAAAGGTTCCAAGATTGCTGACTAAGTCATCACGTATAAACAATATTGAATATATGAGCAATTATCAAAAAAGACAATGAAACAACTGATCAATCTTACAAGTGGAGCCCTAGAGTTATTGGAATCCACAGATACATTATCTGAGTCATCTTTCTCAACATTTTTGTCCAAGCTGTTGTCCCCAGGACCAGATGATTCAGAGCTTTCTTCACCGTTTTGAGCATTGACTTTGTACAAGGGCGTCACAAATTGTTTCTTCCCCATCAGCTGATGCATAGCATGGAAATGTGGACACATTTTGTTGAGCTTCTCGTCAATGGTGATAATTTGTGCCGATTGATCTTCATTGGTGAGTCCAAAGCCAGTGGAGAGGGATTGGGTATGTGTTTTCTTGTACTTGTCCTTGTATCTGTTAAAACAACCTTTCATCTGCCTGGGGGTTAGATTGATTTTTGAAGGGGATTGACTTCTCAGATTGATTGCCATAAGCTTGAATCCGTTAATCTTCCCTTTGGCTGGCCTTCTAACCGCCAGTGCCTTACCAGTTCTGTATCATCGTCAGAGACATGTTGTGCTTGCTTCTTGGTGGGTTTCTTCCTGCTTGCTGACTTCTTTGGGATCACTTTTCCTTTTCCGGTGATGAATTTATTTGTTTTTTTGATGGGCATCATTCTGGGATCAGGGAATGATGGATTGACGTTTTTTCTAAGAACAAGTTCATAGTAAACTAAACTTACCAAATTTTGAGGAAAACTGAAGAACAAGTTTGGGTTTGTGATTGGGTGGAGTTTTATCGGCAACAATTGATTGGTGGTTGGGGTTGAATCGTGGAGGATTATTGATTGTATTGGGGTTGTATATTGCAAGTTTGGATCCTGAGTTGTGATTGGTTGAAATGTGGAGGATTGTGGTTTTTGTAATTATATTGGGGTTTTTGTTGTTGATACTTGACACGTCTAGTGCAAATAATGGCATTATTTGGAATTTTTATCCACTGGTTTCATAATTTTGGATTTGGTGAAACCCGTTGATTAGATAATTGTGGATTTGGTCATATTTGATACCCCCTAATGTCCCCTTTTATGTGCCCTTCCCTTCTGTTCCTGGTTGAGAAGATTTTTCTCATGTTCCTCCTCCCTGTACACACCGCTACTGAGTATTCCTTGTCAAACTATCTTATGATGAATGGCTTGTGTGGGATTTTTGGAATATGAACAGGCAAAAATCACCAAAACACAGATTATTTTGTGTGTTGATCTACACACCATGGTTTGAACCAAAGGTGGGAAAAACATCAGTTTTCAGCCCAAACACACAAACATAAGCTGGTGTGCAGGCCAAAAACATCAGAAGGTGGCTGGTTTTCACCTTCCATAGGTGTGCATTTATCAAGGCCCCCAAGGTTTAGTGAATACCAGTGTAACTGGGACAAAATGAACCCAGAAAAATAAGTGGGCAGTGCATTTCTCAATTGTAGATAATTTTAAATGAAGATGTGCAGGGTGGTATTAAAACCCATGATTGAATCTTGCTGATCTCGAGTTCTTTTTTGAACAACTAGGCTGCAGATGTTTCAAATTTCAGTTTGTGTAGAGACTGTAAAATGGAGATGTGTCTGGTGAGATTCGAACTCACAACCTCAGCTAAGCTGAGACACATGCTAGAGTGCTGCCTTTACCAACTAGGCTACAGACGCTTGTGACTGCCAGGGTGTTGGTTGGTAGTGCTCATGGTTCAGCTGGTGATACATCATGGTAGCAGACTAACAGGCAACTCAACACCCCCCCTTGCTACATGATGTGGAGAGTTGGGATTGAACCCAAGAGGTATGGGGATTAGACCCATTAAGTGTGGGGATTAGACCCCGTAAGTGTGGGGATTTGACCCAAGGAAGTATGGGGATTTGGACCCGTGTAGGTGTGGCCACTGTGGGAGTTGAACCCGGGACCTTGATGTAGGCTTAGAGGGGTTTTTGGTCTTACATGAAGCATTCACATCTTCATTCAGTCTCTTATGTAAGCGAGTAGCGCTTAGGTAGAATCTGGGCTCATAACCTGTAGAGACTGTAAAATGGAGATGTGTCTGGTGAGATTCGAACTCACGACCTCAGCTAAGCTGAGACACATGCTAGAGTGCTGCCTTTACCAACTAGGCTGGGTGTTGGTTGGTAGTGCTCATGGTTCAGCTGGTGATACATCATGGTAGCAGACTAACAGGCAACTCAACAGTTTGTGTTTGTTAGTATTCCCCATGGCTCAACTGGTGATAAATCATGGTAGCAGACTAAAATGCAACTCAAATCAATTGATTCTAAAAGTTCCCTGGTGGCAGAAGAACTTCATGGAAAAACACACTTGGATATTTAAATAAAAAAATTGAGAAAGTCTCCAATGGCTGGGGCCAGCAATGGAGAGAGGGGTTCTCACTTGATGACCTCTGATGGCCATCATCAATAGATTAATTATTTCTCTTTTCATGTTTTGTTTTTAATGAGAAGAGAAAAATGGACAAGTCCTCAGCTCCCTCATTCCAAAACCATGTGTTGAGAATTGGCCTTTCCAATTACCATCTTTCATTCCTCTTTTCCCCCAACCAAACTCAACCAACTATACTGTGACCTTACCAAATCTCTCACCTTATTAGCAAACAAAATTGATTTACTTCTTCAAAACTTCAAACTTGAAGGTCTCATCATAATCTAAACTTGGTGAGAAGTGAACAATATCACTCCTCTTCATTTATCATGAATCTTGCTCTATCTCATATTACTGATATTATCTTTTTAGTCCTGGCTCATTTTTCTATTCCACTTGTCCTTCTCTTATTATTAGTTGTCTTGAAAAAGAAAATCTTCCTCTTCTTGGGTATGCTTCTTTTCTCTTCTTACTCATTATTCTCATGATATTGTTCTTTTTCTAAAACAAATTCTGTTCTACTAGTTTTGGCTTTAATTTTCTCAGAAATATATTTAGTTTCTTTAGTTTCCAGAGTAATTTCCTGGGTTGAAGATATCCCAGTTGAATTATGATGGACCCAACTTGTTTAAATTAGGTTTATTTCAACCAATGAAATATAGAAATAAGGGGCCCTTGGGTTTATGTTCAATCAGTTGGGGTAAACAAAGTTTATAATGGTTGCTTGCATCATAGTTCAACTCAAACCAGAAAATTATGCAGGAAGTACTGGCCCATGGCCTATGTCACCTGAGGGTGGCATTTACCTTGAAGGATGTTACACTGCAAGAAAAGCTGGATCAACTGCCTGCAGTTGACATGTGGCATTCTCCAACCAAGCTAGTATGTTATCTCTGCCTGTTTAAATATGCAGCTGTTTTCCCCAGTCACCGCGCAAAATGCATAGTGCTGTGCATTGAAGCTTGGTTGATTATTCACCCTTTGAGAAAGGTTGGAGCAATACCACCAGGTTCCTTAGAGTTTTGTCACGTCAACTGCCAGTAACTGCCAGTAGTTTAGCCAGTTTTTTTTTGCAGTGTTACAGCCTCAAACAAGAGATATATTCCAGGGCTGAAGCCAAATAGAAAAATAGTAAAAAACCGCTGAAGCATTTCTCTGGTTGTAACATGCCTTGAACGTGACTGACTGGGAGAGTTGAAAGCAGTGAACCCCCGAGCCATGTACATACATGTACCGGGGACTCCGAACGTCGCAGTCCACCTAACTGGTCGGATTCCTCTCCGATTCCCTCCAGTGCCACCCGCCGAAAGAGCAGACAGAGTCCAGACAAGAGCTCCAGCCCGCCGGTCAACTACCAACCACGATGTCATCAACCCTGCTCACTCGACCTTTGCTTTCTCAGAAGGCTTCCCGATTGATTGCCAGTCCCCACACGGTTCGATCTTTTAGTGCTACTACTACCACAAATGAAACTCTTAAGGAGATCGAGACTCGACTTAAGTCAGTTAGAAACATTGGAAAGGTGAACAAGGACGCTGCTGTGGTTATCTGGTATCACGATCAAGTGCTAATCAACTCATTCTTTTAAAAATCAGATCACTAAGTCGATGAAGATGATCGCGACCACTAAATTAAACAAGGCCCAACGAGCAATGAACGATGCCAAGGCGTATGGAGAAGCCAACGCTGTTGTCTTTAAGGAGTCATCCCTCTCCGAGGAACTGGCATCAGGAGCGGAATCCAAAAAGACTTTATTTGTCGTCATCAGCAGTGACAAAGGTTTATGTGGAGGAATTCATTCCAGCGTCTCGAAACGTACCCGAGCTGAGCTTGGTGAGAATAGCGAGACGCAGGTAGAGTTTCTTCCTTCTCCTATTCTTTTTTCTATACTCTTCTCTTTACGATCCACTCGAGCTGATACTGTTCCTTGCATGTCGATTTTTTTTTACATCTATCTTCCCACCACAGATCGTCGTCGTCGGGGACAAACCAAAAACTCAGCTCAGTCGAGTTGTACCCAAGAACATCGTACTCTCATTCAATCAGATCGGCAAACAAGTCCCCAACTTTGCCGATGCTTGTGTTATTGCCGATCTTATTGAAGAGAAAAAGCTTGACTTCGACAAAGTCAAGTTGATCCACAACAAATGGATCAGTGCGTTGAGCTATGAATCTACGGTGGTGGAGGTTTACAATGCCGATACCCTCAAATTGGCCCGTTAGTTACCATGACCCACTGATTGAGATTCTCCTTGGTGATTTCTGACTGATCAACTTTGCTCTAAACAGCCAAGTTTGCCGCTTACGAAGTGGAGGATGACCAATTGATCAAGGATTTGTCCTCATTTGCCATGACGAATGCCATCTACACTGCCCTTGTCGAAGGCTATGCTACCGAGATCTCCGCTCGTCGCAATGCAATGGACAATGCGACCACGAACTCACAGACGGTGATCGGAGGATTACAGATGAAGTTCAACCGGATGAGACAATCGCAAATCACTAACGACCTTGTTGATGTATGTCTTTGTTTACCTCCAACATTTTCTATTGTGCTGTTTCACCGATCGACTGATCAACTTCGCATCTTTGATCCCGTTTGTAGATCATCACTGGAGCCAACGCATTGTGAAAAAAGCGACAAAAAACTTGAGCTTAATAGAGTCCAGGAAACACTCAGTAAGATTCTAATCGATCATCAATGAGCCTGTTAACAATCTACATCCGCTGTTCCTTGTAGAGATTTGCCCTTGCTTTATCCACCTGGGCTTCCCTTTTTAAATATGAACACATTCATGTGAATGCGAATGTTTTTGCTTGCATTTTTTAAGTCAGCCTCGACTGAACCCTCGAGTTGTCAAGTTCTGATCTCCCACTTCAAGGCATTCGTCTTGCCCTTTGATTTGCTTGAACTGCGATTAAACATTACAATTCCATCAATGCACCCCGGAGCAATAGGAGATTGACTTCACCTGCCGTCCAACCAGGAGGATAAAAATGCAGAAAATGTGAAAGAAACTCCGCAGGATCCCTCAGAGAAGGAAAATTGGGGAGCCTGTGTAGAGAGCTCTTGCCGCTCCTTGCCCTCACATGCTTGAAAGTCTCCTGATGCATGTACTCTGATGGAACCAAGACTAGGAAAAAACACTGGTCACTTGTCCGCAAGTGAAATCAGAAATGTCATTTCACCACTAACTGTGAGTGTAGTGGTTTTTGTTTTGTCAAGAAACTTTGTAGTGTAAGACAAAGGTACAATCTGCTAAACTAACCGTTAGTGTATCAGAAATTTCTCAACCAAATTTTCTGTAGTGTTAGCTTGGGAAAATCACTGCTATGCTAACAAGTAGCATATTGTTTTTGCTGCTAACAGATTTTGAAGTTCCCATTAGTGTAGAGTCATCAGAATTAAAATATGCTGCACTAAATGTTAGCTGTTAGCTGAATTTTTTCCGCTGGACTATGCTGAAATAGCAGATTTGTTTCCTGCTAAATGTTAGTTTCACCAGTTAACATGGCTGCTGCATAGAAGATTTTTGTGGCTTCAGAAGGTAAAATCCTGCTGCATTAAGGCTTCTGGCAGAAAAATAAAATTTCTGTGATGTGTTGGAATTGAACCAGGATCAAAAGGTTAGAGCAAGCTGGGTGAACACTCTGAACATAATCTGTTGGGTGGATTAAATACCCTCTTATTTTCCCAATATTTGGTTTGAGGTGGTTAGCCAAAGAGAAGGATGAGGGAATGCTGAAAATTTTTCCCTTCCACAATCTTTCTTGTTTCAGGCTTTGATGCTTTATAATTAATATTTCCAGGACTCTGATTATTCAAATTAGGTCCCCAGAGCAGTTTTGTCCCAATATCCATCATTCAAAATCAAATTCATTCCAATAAGAATAATTCATACATCCAAAGACAGAAATAATCATACATTTTGGGCCCAAGTTCAGCATACACCAGCAAAAATAAATTATCACTGGGTTACAGTTGAAATCAGCTACCCATCATTAGTACATTTGGCCTCATGTACAGCCCCTTGAAGGAAATAAAGGGGTAATTTGAGCCTAGTTGGAGTGGAACCAGAGCTAGAACAAAGCTACAGAAATTGTGTCTTGATTTCACCAGACATCAGGTGAAAATTTATTTTTCCTGGTGATATAAATCTTATAAATTAAAAAAAGTTCACAAAACAGCTGTTTTGATTGTGATACTTGCAAAAATATAACAGTCAAAACAGCTGGACTCACACAAATATAGCAATCAAAACATCTGATTTTGATTGGTATCTTTGCATGAGTACAGCAATCAGAACAGCTGTTTTGATTGCTATATTTGTGCAAAAACAGCTGTTTTAATTGCTATATTTGTGTAAGTACAGAAATAAAAAATGGTCCCGTTTTGATTGCTGTACTTGTACAAGCATAGAAATCAAAAAATCTGTTTTTATTGCTGTACTTGCAGAAATGTAGCAATCAAAACAGCTGATTCGTGACTTTTTTTTAACTTGTTACAATTGATTTAGTCTTTTTTAAAAAAACATTTTTTTTCAGTGTGGCTTTCAGGCTAATGAAAATAAATTAATATACTGTGTTTTTCTGAGCCATTTGGCCATTCCCCCCCCCTGTTGACTAGAAAGTTAGTTGCGTTTGGCCTCAAAATTTATCATTATTTCCTTCTTCTGATGTTTGAATTATCCTTATTTAAGGACCTCAATTTTTGAAACAGTGGACACTCAGCTTTGCCATAGTGAACATTAAGCTGCACCAGTGAGCACTGAGATGTGCTGGCACAAACTGATCAGTAACAGTAAATACTGAGTTGTGTCACTTAAACCCTCCAGAAGGTAAAAATGAGCAGAATCAGTGCAAACTGAGCAGAAAAAGTCAAAACCAAGAAGAGAAAGTGAAAACTGAGCCAAGAAAGTGAAAACTGAGCATAGATTGTGGAAACGGAGCATAAACTGTGAAAACTGAGCATAACCTTCACAATCTGAGCATAAACTGTGAAAACTGAGCATAAAATGTGAAAACTGATCATAAAATTTGAAAACTGAGCATGAAATGTGAAGATTGAGCATAAAGTGTGAAAATCAAGCATAAAGTGTGAAAATTGTGAATAAACTGTGAAAGTTGAGCATAAACTGTGAAAACTGAGCAGAAAAGGTGAAAGCTGAGAATAGCATACAAAATGAGCTGTGGAAGTATGAAATTGAGATATTTAAGTAAGCTTCCAGTGGAATAAGATATACAGGCAGAGAAAGATAGGAGTTAATTTTGAGCTGAAACCAAATTGGCAGAATGTCACTTGTCATCAAGTGATTATGGTTTTTTCCTGGTGTTGGTATGTCATACTGTGAACCTTGGCCTCTATAGTGGAAACAGGCCACAAATACAATCATTTAAATTATAATTTATTGGCAAAGGGTCTTTTGGGGATGAGGAGACAGGATTGCAATGCAAATTTTCTTTAGTTTCTTATGTAGGCAATATATGCTTGCTGGTTGGGCAGACCAAAAATCTAAAGAAAAGGGTTTTCAGTCTCATTCCTGCATCCTTCTCTATTGGAGCTCTAATCCTTGAAATTATTCTTCCCCCTTCCTCCTTCTTGGATTTATGGGATAAATCAAGATCAAAAACATAAAAATAGTTATTAAATAGTCTAAATTTTTCAACCTTAACATATACTATACACAGCAGAGCCAAAATTTCTGCAGAACAATCCACGTATATAGTCTACACTTTCCATACTGGTATTGGCCCCCTTCTCTCTCCCTACCAAGATTGGGACCAACAACAAGGGGTGACTGTGCTAAAATTGATGCATCTATTTTTTCAGGTATGTTGAAACATATAATATTTGCGTAGAGGTGATATTGGCAAGGATCTGAAGATTTAATGATTTGGGTTAGATCTTCCCAAAAACAATGAAGCTTAATAATAAGATGAATCTGTTTTATTCTAATGAGGAGTGGAAATGATACACAACACAACAATGAAGAAATAAAAGATTTGTTTTCCTTTTTCTTTAGATAATTGAGTTATTAATTGACTCAAAATAAAAGGATCTACTGACTACCTGAAGATTTAATGATTTTGGTTATATCTGCCTGAAAATGATTAAGCTTAATAATAAGATGAATCTAACACATCTAAAAGAGATGGAAAGAGAATAAAATTTATGTAGAGACTGTAAAATGGAGATGTGTCTGGTGAGATTCGAACTCACGACCTCAGCTAAGCTGAGACACATGCTAGAGTGCTGCCTTTACCAACTAGGCTACAGACGCTTGTGACTGCCAGGGTGTTGGTTGGTAGTGCTCATGGTTCAGCTGGTGATACATCATGGTAGCAGACTAACAGGCAACTCAACACCCCCCCTTGCTACATGATGTGGAGAGTGGGGATTGAACCCAAGAGTTATGGGGATTAGACCCATTAAGTGTGGGGATTTGACCCAAGGAAGTATGGGGATTTGGACCCATGTAGGTGTGGCCACTGTGGGAGTTGAACCCGGGACCTTGATGTAGGCTTAGAGGGGTTTTGGTCTTACATGAAGCATTCACATCTTCATGCAGTCTCTTATGTAAGCGAGTAGCGCTTAGGTAGAATCTGGGCTCATAACCTGTAGAGACTGTAAAATGGAGATGTGTCTGGTGAGATTCGAACTCACGACCTCAGCTAAGCTGAGACACATTCTAGAGTGCTGCCTTTACCAACTAGGCTACAGACGCTTGTGACTGCCAGGGTGTTGGTTGGTAGTGCTCATGGTTCAGCTGGTGATACATCATGGTAGCAGACTAACAGGCAACTCAACAATTTAATAATACATTGAGATAAGAATATATAAACTGATAATGCAAGACCTGTTTGATTCTAGTGAGGTACACAACACAACAATGAAGAAAGAAAGACTAAGAAAAGAAATAGAAAAAAAATGAAAGAAACCATTTTTCAATCAATACTATTTCCATGAGATTGATTTGAGTTCAGCCTGGCCCTTACTGTTTCACTTTTTCTTTAGTTAATTGAAATATCAATTGACTAAAGAAAAAGGAAAACAGATTGGGGGAAAATTTTCAGCTTAAGTATTAAAGAGGGCTTAGGTGATGTCTTGTTGCAGCTTGAATATTCATTTTAATTTATGCAATGTTGTGATAATTGAAGTCCATTTTTTTACATTCAATAGCCTCCCTGTATCTGAACAACATTTGCATTTTCCTTAAAGCAATCATATATCTTATTGAAAGGTTTCTTTCCTAAATTCTTGGTGAATATATCAGCAATAATTTTGGTGTTTGATCTTGTTAAAACCTTTTTACACTTTCTCTTGTATCCAGTGAAACTTGATTTCAATGTGTTTAGACTTACTGTGAAAGATGGTGTTATGTTCTAGATAGATTGCACTTGAATTATCAGATTATAACATTATAGTCAAGCTCACAATGAGACCCAGCGCCTTCCATTTGGGTTTTTCCCAAATCTTGTTATACAGTGAGATTCTCAGTGTTCTTTACACTATGTGTGATTTCTTGGTCTTGAGTTTCCTTCAAGCATACCAATCAATGCATAAATGCAACCCAGTTTTTCTGGTTTGGCTTTGATAGATGTCTAGATAAAGCACCAACAGCAAAGCCTATGTCTGGAATTTTACAGATAGCCAAATAATTGATCCAACTATGCTTCTATATCAAGTGTTGTTTTTCAAAAAAAATTCTTATTCCTCATCTGGAGACTTTACTAGATGAGTGTTTGGGGAAAATGGAGTGCTTGCTGGTGTGCCTCCAATCATGTTGAATCATCCAAGGACACTGTTTATCATAGCTTGCTGATTTATTTGTTATCCACTGTCCTCTAGATAATTGATCTCAATTCCAACAGCTTGCTGTACAATTCCAAGGCCTCCATGGCCCACTTGGCCTTGGTTTCAGATTTTACTTTTTTTTTGTTTCCGGTAATTAATCATAAAAGTGAAGATAGATAAATTATTTGAATTCCCCATTATTTTGGATTAAGACACATTCATCACCATAAGTTGTAAACAAACTAATTTCTTAAGCTATTTTTCCACCTCAAGATTACATTACCTTGCTGATTGCTTTAAACTGTAAATTGACTTCTTCAACTTCCATGCTTTTCCACTTGCGTTTTAAAGACCTTCAAGTTGTTCCAAGTATATTTCTTCATCAATTCTTTTATTCAAGAAAAAGGCCACTGCATCCATCTGCTCAATTTTCCAACCAAAGTTTTTGGAAATATCTATCACTAGACAAAGTGAGTTTGGTTTTCCAGTTGGTGAAAATTTATCTCCGTTGTGGAACTACTAAAAGGGCAGAATAGATCTTGGAAGGTAGATGGATAACTACACTAGAAATAATGTAAGCTATACCAAGGATGCTGATATAAGATCTGCCTTCCAGAATAGTGCTTATGGGGATGATTGTAACACTAAGAATAAAATAAAGATATGGCTGATTTCTAATTAATCTTAGATAACTATTACTGATGAACTTGGCTACTACACCTACAAGGTTGGAGGAGTTGATGAGGGAAGTTGATGTGTAAAAGGTATGTGTAACAATTTAGTTTAAGCATTTTATGGTACAAGGAAAGTTTTATAACTCCTGAGTCAAGGTGGACCAAGAAAGAGAGGGGAATCTTATTATTTAATACTTGGCCTGAGTAACTGAGCTCTGCTGATAGTTATGATTTAAATTTATATATGTATATTTGATGGTGACTCTAATATATGGGGATACTAGTATATGGGATCAAGAATGCAGGTATGAGTTTATGAGTTCCTAAGTGAATAAGTGAGGGAGTGAGTCCATAAGGCCATGAGTGGGGAACAGATGTCCTTATATATCTGAGACAGAAGGTGGGCCATCAATCTGGAGGAAGGAAATCAACAGTTTATGAAAATTAGCTGGTGGGAAAGGAAGAACATGACAGATGAGTAGAAGAGAAGGTGAAATATGTGAAATATTCATGAAAGTGACAGATGAGTAGTGGGAAAGTGGAAGTTATTTCACTGCAAGAAATTCTGGCTCAACTGCCTGAAGTTGAGCCAATTATTGTTTGCAGTGTTTAGAGTATTTATGATGCAAGATTTTACTGAATAAAGCCTAGTCATGTGGGGTGTATGTTATGTAGCATGTACATATATTTTATTGGAATTATGTATTATGTATGTTGCTGTGGATGTTAAATATATATCTACTTGTAATATG
Organism: Puccinia hordei; assembly: GCA_007896445.1. Classification (NCBI taxonomy): domain Eukaryota; kingdom Fungi; phylum Basidiomycota; class Pucciniomycetes; order Pucciniales; family Pucciniaceae; genus Puccinia; species Puccinia hordei. The sequence goes on from RDRW01000044.1 coordinate 160,198, forward strand.
TACTTATTTATAATGTAACTCACTTTATGCTGTAACTTGCTGAATATTCTAACATTGCCTGCAGCTCAGGAACCATATGGAATTTGAGGGTGGTTGTAGTCAGTGACTAGGGTTGAAATGTTGTGTAGAGTATATATATGTAAGTATTGGAGGTTTATAAGGGATAAATTGGCTGTGAGAATATGATAATGAAATGGAATGGATCACCACACCATGGTCTTCACCTTCTACTTGAGTAAACCCTTTTGCAACATATAGAGCCTTTTAATTTGCTATTTCCCTATGTGTATTGAATTTAATCTTGGAAACCCATAGGCCCATGATCAGCTTCTTATTTAATGGCCTGAAATCAAGCTTTTATACACCCTTGTCCTTGAAATGTTGTATTTAATTTGTACAGGCACAAACCCACATTAGTGTTATGGGCAAATTCTCAACATCCTTGAATCTTCAAGTTCTAGGCTCAAAATTTGGATCTAGGCTGGTGAAATTCAAGCTTATTGGATTTCTGAAATTGGTCCATCTAGTTTTTGAGCAGGAGCGGTGAGGCATTGCACTAATGTGAATTGATTTTCTGGTTGGAAATCTTGTGATTCTTGTTAGCTTATATTATACTTTTTTGATTGTTTCTCTGCTTCTGGATTGGGTGGTCTTTCATATAGGGGTGAACTATTTATGACACCATCTTCTTTTTTATCTTCAATAATTAAATCTTACTGAAAGGGATCTTCACAAAATTCACATCCTGTTTTGGGAAAACCTTCCACATTGAATATTACATTGTGTGTGGTGATGATTTGGCCATTTTTGTAATCAAAAATCTTGTAATCCTTTTTGTACTCATTAAAACCAACAAGTAGCCCCTTCCAGCCAGTTGGACTAATATTACTATCTTCTACTTCTTTTAAATTGTGAATGTAAGCTGGACAAAATTTCTGATGTAATTAATATTGGGTTTGTGTCCATACCATGATTCATACAGAAGATCATTGGTGTCCTTTTGATATTTTTGTAGATTCAATTCTGAATGAATACTGCAGATTGACATGCCAGAATCCAGTAACAAGATGGAACTTGGCTATGTATGATGAGTGATTGAGCTTTGGTAACAATTGTGTGCATACTTCTTTCAACCAATTGTGGGCCCAATATGCTAACATTAGCTTTAGAATAGTGAAGTGTTAGCTTTTTTTAGCTACAATAACCAGAATTTACTGTTAGCTGGGGTTTTTTTTAGCTAACACAACAAAGTTTTCATTGACATGAATAGGCGTTAGTGTAGTGTTAGCACCATTGAAAAGAAATGTTTACACTAAAGGAATCTCCTGTTAGCTGGAAAAAAGCCACACTTACTGTTAGTGTATTGCCCTTCTCAGCTATGCTAAGTTTTAAATTCACACTCCTCTCAGCTATTCTAACTGTTAGCCCAGTTCTCTTCTCAGCTATGCTAGCTGTTAGTGTCTCACCCTGCTGTGCTACACCAAATATTTTTGTAGCGATCTTCTTGGCTATTTTTAAAAAAAAATCACTCTTCTCAGCTATCCAAATAAAAAAAAATGTGCACTCTCTTATTTTCCCAATATTTGGTGTGAGGTGGCTTGCCAAAGAAAATGGTGCAGGAATGGTGAAAGATTTTCCCTTACATAAATTTTTCACTGTTTTGAGGCTTTGATGCTCTAGAATTATTATTTTAATGAGTCTGATGATGAAATAAAGTTCCCAGAAAAATAATGCCCACATGTTCACCCTGGAAAATTTCAGTTTTCACTCCATAGAAGCTAAAATTTTACACTGCAGAAGCTTGGTATTCACTTGTGTACCCCTCAATTTCCACTCTAAATGGCTCATTGTTCACTTGAGCACCACTCAGTTTTCATCATGGCACAGCTTGGCCGAAAACTTTGGGGACAAGAAAAGCACACCAAGAAGGATGGGGATCTGGGTTCTTCTGATCTATCTATCTTTTAGACTCAAAGCTGAGAAGTGCTGAGCATTTCTGGGGAGCTATGCTCAACTGATATGTGTTCAGCAACAGTGGGCCTGCTACGCTAACAATAGCTGTAGCGTAGCGTAATGTTAGCTTTTGTTGCTACGCTAACACAAAGTTACTGTTAGCTGAAGATTTTTTCAGCTAACGCTAAAACAAATTGTTAAAAAAGAAAATAGCGGGTAGCGTGGCGTTAGCAACATCAAAAAAAAAGTTGATGCTACAGAAATTTCCTGTTAGCTGATTTTTAGTGGTGTTAGCTGAAACAAACGCTACGCTAACGGTAAGCGTAGTGTTCTTTTCAGCTACGCTAACTGTTAGCGTAGCGCTCTTTTCAGCTACGCTAACTGTTAGTGTAGCGCTCTTTTAAGCTACGCTAACTGTTAGTGTAGTGCTCTTTTCATCTACACTAACTGTTAGCCTAGTGCTCTTTTCAGCTATGCTAACTGTTAGTGTAGCGCTCTTTTCAGCTACACTAACTTTTAGCGTAGAATTCTTTTCAGCTACACTAACTGTTAGCGTAGTGCCCTTTTGCAGTGCACTAACTGTTAGTTTAGCACTACAGTAACTGTTAGTTTAGTGCTATACTTGTGGGAGTATAGCAATCATTTCTTTTCTTGAGGCGTTGATTCTTTCAAATTAATATTTTCATGAATCCTGTTGAAGAATTTCTTTTCCAGCTTTACTCGCTTCCTTTGAGTTAAATAAGCATTTCTTCTCATTCTCTGATGGGCATTCTGATTTTTGTTCTGGGCAATTTCCATATGATCAAAATGTGTTATTCAATTGAAATTTGTCCAGGCAGTAACCAAATTTCCCAAAGCAATGACAGAAATGCATATCCAAACATTGGAAATAGAAAAAATGGAAAAGAAACAAACAATTTTTTTTTGAAAAAAAAAAAAAAACAATAGGAATAAAAAAAAAAAAAAAAACAGAAATGATCTGTTTTGATTGATGTAGTTGCACAAGTACAGGAGTTAAAACAGCATTTTGATTGATGTACTTGTGAAAGTTGAGATTTTTGATTGCTTGACTTGCACAAGTACAGGATCTATAATTGGGCAGAATGGACCAGCTTTGACCTCAGACAGTGGAATTTATCACTCCTGCTATATTATAAGTAACTGCAACATACCTAATAACTGTCACCCTCATTACAAATCCTACTCACCAATGAGGGTGACACTGATTAGGCATGTTGCAGTTAATTATAGTATAGCAGGAGTGATAAATTCCACTGTCTGAGGTCAAAGCTGGTCCATTCTGCCCAATTATAGATCCTGTACTTGTGCAAGTCAAGCAATCAAAAATCTCAACTTTCACAAGTAAATCAATCAAAATGCTGTTTTAACTCCTGTACTTGTGCAACTACATCAATCAAAACAGATTATTTTGTTTTTTTTTTTTTTAATTTCTATTTTTTTGGGGGCATTAATAAAAAAACCGGTTTGTCCGCGTTTACACCCGGTTTTCTGCGCAGCTGCGGCTGCGCAGTGCACCCGGTTTTTCTGCGCAGGCACCCGTTTTTTTTTATTTTAATTTTTATGCAAATAGCATATGGAGGGCGGCATTTGATGCGTGTGACCTCCTCAATCATCCTCATTCAATGTGTTATTTAAAACAAATAAAATGAATAAGTAAAACAAGTAAAATAAACAAAATAAAATAAAATAAATAGAATGAACAAAATGAACAAAATGAAATGAATAAATAAATAAATAACATAAAAAGCAAGGGAATAATTGAAAGTTAATAATTTATTAATAATTAACAAATGTAAGAAACAACAAAGAGACATTAGTACAGACTAAGAATGCGCACACAAATAATATGTATAAGAAAGAGAAATTGTTATAAACACTACTGATAACAACTAGAAAATGCTTACAAATGGTGAATCTACGCCTGAATTACATTCCTGAACCCATATGTAATGTGTAATAATTATCTTACATGTAACACTCCAAAGCATCATACAATGTACCATACCTTGGTGTATCATTATATTTCCATTTCTTTGTCATGAAATCTGATAACGAGTTAATTTTATAATCCATATTTGTTTCCAATGAATTATTCACCCTCTAAAGTGTATGAATCCATTTAAAAAACTCCCCAAATATCTTGAAAGACAGGCGTGAAGGTGTTTAGAAATAAATTCTGTCCAAAAATCATAAAAAAAAAACCAGTGAACTTAAAAATAAACTGTTTTTCAGATTAAATTCTACACCCCTTAAAGTGTTTTAAAAAGATTTAAAACTTTGAGAAATCCTGAAAATTGAGCCGTGGGGAATTTTTTTGAAAAAACGGGTGTACGGGCAAAAAAAATAGAAGCCATTGTTTTTTTGGAGAATAAAAAATACCATAAATGTCTACACCCCTGTTAGTATATTAAACAACTGTAAAATGGTGAAAAAAAAAAAATCCGCCCGCAAACAAATTATTAAAAAAACCGGGTGTAAAAGCGGAAAAACCGGGTGTGCTGTGCAGCAAATTTGACGTCGCCGCTGCGTAAAACCGGGTGTAAACGCGGAAAAACCGGGTTTTTTATTAATGCCCTTTTTTTTTTCAAAAAAAAAATGTTTGTTTCTTTTCCATTTTTTCTCTTTCCAATGTTTGGATATGCATTTCTGTCATTGCTTTGGGAAATATGGTTACTGCCTGGACAAATTTCAATTGAATAACACATTTTAATCATATGGAAATTGCTGAGAACAGTAATCAGAATGCCCATCAGAGAATGAGAAGAAATGCTTATTTAACTCAAAGGAAGCAAGTAAAGCTGGAAAAGAAATTCTTCAACAGGATTCATGAACATATTAATTAAAACAATCACAGCCTCAATGCAAGGCAATTTGTGCAAGGGAAAAACTTTCAACGTTCCCACATCATTTTCTTTGCCCAAGCACATCACCACAAACTATTGGTAAAACAAGCAATGTAATCCACCCAAAAAATTATGTTCAGACTGTTCACTCAGCTGGCTGTGGGCCAACATTTTGCACTATTTGAGCATAGTGTAGTGGGAAAAAAATTAAGCTAACAGCTAACATTTAGCAGGAAAAAATTCAGCTAACAGCTAACATTTAGTGGGAAAAAATCAGCTAACAGCTAAACATTTAGAGGGAAAAAATCGCTAACAGTAATATTTA
>RDRW01000342.1:0-79432 GCA_007896445.1 Puccinia hordei
AAATATATCCTAATTGAGCAAAGTGGACCAGCTTTGACCTAAGACAGGTGAATTTATCACTGCTGCTATACTATAAGAGTAGTGATGAGGTTAACACCAATCAAGAAAATTTAAAGGGTCAGTCAGGTGCCCCTGAGAGTTTTCTGAGTTTGTACAAGGTAACAACAGCTTTTTATTCAGCAGCCATGTTAATTGGTGAACCCAACAGTTAGCGGGCAAAACAAATCCGCTATTTGAGCATAGTGTAATGGGAAAAGCTTCAGCTAACAGCTAACATTTAGCGGGAAAAATATCAGCTAACAGCTAACATTTAGCGTAGCGTAGCGATGATGCCGCTACGCTACTGAGAACTTCAAAATCTGTTAGCGCCAGAAAACTTACGCTACTTGATAGCGTAGCGGTGAATTTTCTCAGCTAACGCTACAAAAAAATGGCTTGAAAAATTTGTTGCTACGCTAACTGTTAGTGTAGCGGAGTGTAATTTCAGCTAACGCTACAGATTTTCTGGGAAAAATAAACCCCGCTACGCTAACAGTTAGCGGTCAAATAGTGTAGCGGCCCACCGTTGATTTTACACGTACGCCCTTGGCACCTTCTGCAGTATTGTGAGTGATAAGCACTCAGAGTCCATGCTGAGACCTGTTGCCCAAAGTCGCAAGATTGCAGCTCAAACATCATTCACAAACTGGGGCATGTCCCCGAATTTGATCTTGTTCAAATTCCCAAATGCAACACTTTTTGCATGTGTTGTATTCCCAGCAAACTTGCTTTTCAGAAAGTTCCAGGCAAAAGAGCATTTTCCTTTGTCTTCTGTCTTGATGACATTTGACAGGTATCCCAAAACCTATTTGCTCAGGTATCAAACAATGAGGTGATAGCCCTTCTTTTCTGTTTCTGGGGAAAGGTTGCTGGTCTCATTGGTGGTAACCTCTAGACAACCTATGTTGTCCAATTAACTCTCCATGAGAGTGGACCAAACATGATAATTACTGTTGTTCAACAGTATCCAAGGGGTTGACTGGTAGGGTGTATTTGAAAAATTAGACATGTTGTTTGGTAGTGTATTGGTACTGATAATGTGTTGTTGGTGGGGTATTATTGTTAAGTATTTATTTATTTGTAATGTATTTATAATATAAAGTATAGAATAAAGTGTAGTTGATATGTGTGTATGTGTGTATATAAGTGAGTGGATAAGATGAGATGATGGAATGAATGACAGATAAAAATGGGAGACAAGAAACTGGTATTTATAATAAATGAACCAAACAGCAGACATTCTGAATGGGAAAGCTCCAAGGGCTTTTCCTTTAAAGAAAGTAATTATAATTTTCTTCTTTTTACAGGAATGCACCAGTCCTCAGCTCTGGTGCGTTACTTCTTTTATTGCTTTCTGATAAACCATGCTCAGCGGGTGTGGCAGCATGCCCATCACTGCTGATGCCATTTCTTCTTGTATTCCCTTCTACAGGGATTACACCTTAAACATGATTGGCCATGGGTCACCAGGAATAATTTCAGGTTCCCAGTGTCACAACATATCCCGCAATCATCACATTTCATCAATCAAGATAGTAAACAATGTAAGAATCACCGACATGTCACACCTGTGACATCAACTTGATCTTCCAACTCACTTGACTGACTCGTGTCACTCTTCAAGACTCAAGTCATTCTCAAGATCAACCAACTCGACTTCACTCAAACCTCATCGACCTCAATCTCTCATCATCATCTAACCCATCTTCCATATCCTCTTCTTTCCCTTTTTCCCTTCTCTTCTGTTTCTTCTCTTCCCTTCTTCCTTCTCTCTTTCTATCTCTAATATAGTAAATTGTCCCTTACTGTCTGGTGAGATTCTCCACTCCTATTCTCTCTCTCTTTGACTCATTTACTGATTCATCTTTTCCCAGCTCTTGTCTGTCACTCGCATCCTATCTCTTCTCATTCTGTCTAGCCTTAAAACGACATATTCCTGTGTCTTCTGATGTTGGTATATTTCACACTTTCTTCTTCTATCTCTTGTCCTGTTGCTTGTTTTCTAAATCCTCTTTCTTTCAGTGTGCGGCTCTTTTTAGATATTCAGAAATCAAATCAATATTCTTTCACGGTTAAAAGCAAACGACCGGTATACTGGATCAATTTGGAGCCAACACAACGAAACCAGGAATAGGCGAACAATCAGAAAGAGCACAGGATGTCGGTCTCATCAAACAACGATGGATTCCGACAGGCCATGTTCAAGACTGCGCTGGAGACGATACCTCAGCTATCGGAAGAAAATTTTTTGATTTGGCAAGACAAGATGTCTGCGCTTCTAGAGCTACGGGGGGTACTTGCTCAACTTGATACTCTTGACGACACACCTCTCGAAGCGCAGATAAACGCAGAACTGAAGCTGCTGTTCATAGCGAAAATAGACAGTACAACGCACAACAACGTTGTGACGGCAGACAATCGGGGCTCGGCAAAAAAGCTTTGGAGAGCCATCAAAGACAGATTCGCGTCATCTCAATCGTCAAATAGGGCTCGCGTATTCAACGAATTTCTCTATGTTCGGTTCAAAGAAGACGCTGTAGAAACCTTTGTGACGGAAATCAAAGTATCAATCAAGAAACTTGTCGACGTGGGGATCAATCTACCTCAAGACATTCTAGCTTATCTCATCCTCTTCAAGTTTCCGGATCCCTTACAGAATCTAAAGTGACAAATCATGCACTCGGACAAGGATCTGAATTTCGAATTCTTATGCAACCATCTCACACAATATGACAACGAGAATGTCGCAGAATCAAAGGAATCATCTTCAAATACTACTCCTGCGGCCTTGTTTTCGACGAAGAACAAACGATCGAACAAGCAATTGTCAGGAGCTAAATTCAATCCTGAAGGTTCTGCGCCGAAGCGATGTACCGATGGATATCATAATCCCAAACAAGATTCAAATCACTCCGCCGAATCATGTTGGCATCTCCATCCAGAATCAGCTCCAGATTGGTGGCAAGAAGCTCAAACCAAGTGGAAAGCCAGCAAGAATGTCGACTACTATCTCTCTTTGATAACGCTGTGGACGGAAATGGATGATCCAAGTTCAAAGATCATACTGGACACTGGAGCGTCGGTACACATATTCAACGACAAAAGATTCTTTGACGACCTGAAGATGGAAAGTTGTGATTCGGTCAAGACGGGGAAGAAAGGAGCGACCCTGCCGGTGAAAGGGTGTGGACGAGTTTCTTTACAGTGGGGCGACGTGGCTATCTCTCTCGAAAACTGTCTCTACATCCCTGACATAGTAGTCAACCTAATAAGCGGTGGGGCACTCATGAAGAAAGGGTGTAAGCTGTTGGCCGAACTCGACTCGTTCTCCATTCAGAAAGGCGATCAAATGATCTGTTCTGGCAACATTCGAAACAGTCTCTTCAATGTTCATTGGACAGTCGGCAAATCACTTTGCTAATTTCTCAAAACTATCTCAATTGCTGAGAGTGATACACGAATCATTTGGTCACGCCTCAAGTCAACGATTAGAACAGTTCATTCCAGAAGAAATATCCAGGGCAGAGAAGGCTGCCTTTGAATGCAAAGCATGCGTTCTCTCAAAGATCACAAAGCAACCCTTCAAATTCGACTCTCATCCGGCCAAAAAGGTGTTCAAACGGATCCACTTGGATATCATGGCCCTATCAAGCCCAAATCAAGGATCAAAACTCGATACATCCTGACTCTCGTGGATAACCATTCTGGTTACATATCCGGATTTCCCCTAGTGAATAAGAATGATACCACCGAAGTCTTAATCAATTTGCTCTAATCCGAAAAGAAACGACTCGGCTACTTACCTAGCTTGATCTGCTCTAACGGAGGAGGTGAATTTGTGGGCAACAGGTTAGTAAAATATCTGGATGACAATCACATCCGGAGACTGACGTCTGAACCCTATCATCCGGAACACAATGGCAGGGCGGAAAGGGCCAATCGGACCATAATCAAATCAATGAGGGCGACCATTCAGAGCTCAGGTATTCCAAAAGGGTACTGGCACGAGGTTGTCAAATCGTGTTGCCTCGCACTCAATCAAATTCCTCGCAAGGACGCCGAGAAGTCGCCCTGGGAACTTGTACATGGTCGACCCTTCCCTTCAAATTTTCTCAAACCTCTCGGGTCGACGGCAGTAATCCTGAAGATGAATTGTATCAAAGGGAACAAGCTTGAGACGAAAGGGGAGGAAGGAACCCTGGTTGGTTTCAACACTCAGCTCAGATCATACAGGTTGATCAATTGAACCGGTGGGATTGTCGAGTCAAAACATGTCAGGTTTCTCAAGTATCCATCGTCAACAGTTGCAACCGGCAATTCTTCACTTGATTTCATCGCTAATGAAGACGAGGTTCCGTCTGTGGAGACTAATCAAAATGCTCCAGTCGAACTGAATCAAATTCCATCGAGTCAGGAAGGGATAATCAATCACAACTCAGATAATGACTCGAGCGAATCGGAATCAGAAGAACAACTAGAAGTGGAAAGTCTACTCAATCCTCAACCTCAACCAATTCAAGAGCCGGAAATCACAAGAACTCTCAGAGACAGAAGCTCAATCAAGATTCCCGCTCGCTACGGCTTTCATCATTATTAGGAGCCTAACTCTTTCGACAAAGCTATTAGATGTGAAGACAAAGAATTCTGGAAGGATGGGATAAAGAAAGAAATCGACTCTATTGAAAATCATCAAGTATGGGAAAATCACTATCAAGAACCACCCAATCCACTCAACACGACCTGGGTATTCAGAATCAAAGATAACTGCCATGGAGATCCACTGAAACACAAAGGACGCCTTTGCGTACAGGGATTCAACCAAATTCATGGAACAGATTATGAAGATACCTTCGCTCCTACCGGCAAGGTGTCAACCTTACAAATGATCCTTCTATATGCTCTTCACGAAAATCTATCAATCATGCAATACGACGTTCAAGGCGCTTTTCTCCACGCTCCGCTCACTGAAGAAGTATACATCAAAACTCCAAAAGGAGTCAACAGAAACTCACCCTATCTCAAACTTAAGAAAGCCTTGTACGGTCTCAAACAAGCACCAAAGAATTGGTACGAAACATTGACCTCATGGTTGGAATCGATAGGGTTCAGGGAGTCGAACTGCGACCCATGTCTCTACCTATGCAACGACAAGACATCTTGAATCTTCTTTCATGTGGACGACTTGATACTCGTTGGTCCAGGCAACAATTTCAAGATCAAATTTGAAGAAAGATTTTCAAATTCATCCTGTCACGATCCGAACACCATCCTCGGCATGAAATTTGAGAGAGTAGACAACAAAATCTTGTTGTCTCAACTGAAACACATCAAACATGGACTAGACGAATTAGGTCTCTCCAACTGCAAACCGTCTTCAACACCGCTCACCCCCAATCTCAAGTTAAAAGAAGCCTCTGATGATGATCATGAACTATTCAAGAAGGAAAACGTCAACTACCGATCTGCAATCGGCCTCATGAACTACATAGCAGGATACACTAGACCCGATATCAGCTTTGCTGTGTCTAGTCTTTCTCGGCTCTCTGTCAAACCTGGCATGACTCACTGGAATTAAGTCAAGAAGGTTTGGCAATACATTCGACACACTCAAAATCTCAAGCTCACCCTTCAAATAAAGGAACCGACTCAACTTCTTCAAATCTATAGCGATGCATCTTGGGGAGACAATCCTGAAACCAGAACGTCTCAATCCGGCTATGTATGCTACCTTTTTGGCTCACTTGTATCCTGGAACAGCTGTCGACAACACAATGTCACTTACTCGTCAACTGAAGCTGAATTGAATCCGCTTGTTGATTCTTACCCTGAAGGCTCGTGGCTCAAGGCTCTTCTAGCAGACATCTGGAACATTCAAGTCGACTCTGCAACTCACTTCATCAACGACAAGCAACTTAATGAAAGACTCATGATGACAGACGCTGAATTCAAAGATCACTTCGCTACAACTCATCGAATCGACAACAAAGGTCTTCACAACAAACTCAAACAATTCGGTTCTAATCCTAAGACTCGACATATTGATCTCAAGACAAAGGAAATGCGTCAAGAAATAAAATTCAAAAACATCAAGGTCATCCTTATTGGAACTTCGGACATGCTCGCTGATTCCCTTACTAAGGCTTCAACTCGTTTCACTATTCAAAACTTCATCAACACTGTCGACCCTTCCTTTTCACTGATCGATCTCAAATCTCTCCAGCCACGGGGTGTGTAAGAATCACCGACATGTCACACCTGTGACATCAACTTGATCTTCCAACTCACTCGACTGACTCGTGTCACTCTTCAAGACTCAAGTCATTCTCAAGATCAACCAACTTGACTTCACTCAAACCTCATCGACCTCAATCTCTCATCATCATCTAACCCATCTTCCATATCCTCTTCTTTCCCTTTTTCCCTTCTCTTCTGTTTCTTCTCTTCCCTTCTTCCTTCTCTCTTTCTATCTCTAATATAGTAAATTGTCCCTTACTGTCTGGTGAGATTCTCCACTCCTATTCTCTCTCTCTTTGACTCATTTACTGATTCATCTTTTCCCAGCTCTTTTCTGTCACTCGCATCCTATCTCTTCTCATTCTGTCTAGCCTTAAAACTACATATTCCTGTGTCTTCTGATGTTGGCATATTTCACACTTTCTTCTTCTATCTCTTGTCCTGTTGCTTGTTTTCTAAATCCTCTTTCTTTCAGTGTGCGGCTCTTTTTAGATATTCAGAAATCAAATCAATATTCTTTCAAACAAGAATAATATGAAAGTTTGATGAAATTGCTAAAAGTAGAACCAGACTGAAAAGATAACAATGTGTCAGAAATATAAGAAACAAAGAAGAATGGAGAAAAGAAAGAAAAGATGAAGGGAGAAATGAGGCATACTATCAATCAGAAAAGACAAGAAGAGAGATGACGAGGTCTTGTAGGATGATGTGAGCAGTGGTAGAAGCAGCAATTGATACTTGATTGAGAAAGAAAAATAAAGAAAGAAAAAGAAGATTCAGTGAATTCCTCATCAAACAACAATGAGGCCTTGAGTGAAATGAGAGTGAAGAAAAGGGAAACAAACAGGACATAAGCTTAAGAGTGAATATTATTCTTTAATGAGGATGAATGGAGCTGGTGAGTAGAGATCTTGAAATGTGGAGAAAAGGAGAATGAGTTTAGATGTGAGTTAATAAGTTCTGATTTTATTGGAGCTGAGAGTGACTTTACTGTGTTATAATCTTGATCTTCAAATGAGAATTGATTATCTTGAAGTGATTGAGCAGAGTCTTGAGGAAAGGAAAGTTGAGCAGTGAGCAGTGAGGAGTTGAGCAGTGAGCGGTGAATTGTAGAGTAGTCAATTGAGGAACTTGTGACGAGATGAGCTGGGAATTTTTTTTATTAGCCTTCTTCAGTAAACCTAAGCGTGTGAAGGCGTCTGCCTCCTGTTCATCAACCTTTCACAGAATCACTTTCACAGGGCAGCTTAATCGACATATACTCAACAAATAATAAAAGAAATTAAAAAGAAGAAAGCAAAAATTTATTAATATAGGGTTAAGCAAGAATAATATTAGAGAAAACCATATGGTCTTTTCCCCATATTTTTGTGATGAGGGTGAGATTGATTAGATGTTTTTCATTTCCTGATAGTATAGCAGGATTGATAAATTCCCCTGTCTTAGGTCAAAGCTGGTCCACTTTGCTCAAGTAGGATCAATTTTTTTTCTTCCATTTTTCCATTTTTCCATTTTTTTCTTTATAAACTAACAGCAGTTGGTGGGGCATTGATAAATGCACGCCCCCCGGGCACGCCCACGCCCAACGCACGCCAATAAAAAAAAGGGTGTGCTGCCCGCACGCCTTTTTTTTATTGGCGTGCGGGCTGCACCCCCATCGGCGTGCGACACTACAGGCGTTGATCAACGCACGCCAAGCGCGCACGCCAACGCCAACCCGCACGCCAATTTTTTTTGGCGTGCGGGGCCAACACGCCATTTGGTTTTGGCGTGTAGGGTCTACACGCCAAAAAAAAAGGGCGTGTGAGACTCACACACCAAAAATGGCGTGTGGTTCCCACACGCCATTTTTGTTTGGCGTGTGGGCCCCGCACGCCAAATAAAATTGGCCTGTGGGCCCTGCACGCCAATTGTTTGGCGTGCGGGGCCCACACGCCAAAAAAAATGGCGTGTGGGAACCACACACCATTTTTGGCGTGTGGGTCTCACACGCCCTTTTTTGTGGCGTGTAGACCCTACACGCCCCGGCAAGGCTATACAACCTCGTCGGCCAGGAGGACTTCCTCCTGGCTGATGAGGTTGTATAACCTTGTCAGCCAGGAGGACTTCCTCCTGGCTGACGAGGTTGTATAGCCTCGCCAGCCGGGAGGACTTCCTCCTGGCCGACGAGGTTGTATAACCTCGTTGGCCAGGAGGAAGCGGGAGGAAGTCCTCCCGGCCGACGAGGCTATACAACCTCGTTGGCCAGGAGGACTTGAGGTTATACAACCTCGTCAGCCAGGAGGAAGTCCTCCTGGCCGACGAGGTTATACAACCTCGTCGGCCGGGAGGACTTCCTCCTGGCCGACGAGGTTGTATAACCTCGTCAGCCAGGAAAAAGGCCTCCCGGCCAACGAGGTTATACAACCTTGTCGGCCAGGAGGACTGCCTCCTGGCTGACGAGGTTGTATAACCTCGTCAGCCAGGAGGAAGTCCTCCCGGCTGACGAGGTTACACAACCTCGTCAGCCAGGAGGACTTCCTCCTGGCCGACGAGGTTGTATAGCCTCGCCGGCCGGGAGGGCCCCGCTCTTGTAATCGAATGGTCCCTCCCATTCGATTATGTGAGCGTGGGACCCGCACGCCAAACAATTGGCGTGCGGGGCCCACACGCCAAACAATTGGCGTGCGGGGCCCACACGCCAATTTTATTTGGCGTGCGGGGCCCACACGCCAAACAATAGGCGCTGTGGAACTCCTAAAGGATCAGGAAAGAGCTTGAAGGGGAAATAGACAACAAATCCAGTAAATAGAAGATGTTGAAGCTACAGTTGCTGATGAGGCTGCCCTTCTTGACTAATGCTGAGGGGAAAGGGTTTCACTAAGAAAAAGAAAGAAAAGAGGTGTGGCTATATTTCTACTAATCCTTAGACTGCTGCTACTAATGGGAACTTAGGTTGTTTAATCAATCTGAGGCAGGGACCTTAAGAGGAGTGAGAAAAGCACTGAGAAAGAGTATGGGGTATGTGTTATGATTTGTTATTTGGGTAAAGGTTGATGCAAAAGTAAATGTAAAAGTTTTAAAGGTGAATGTAAATGTAAACTGTTCTTTTAATAAAAGGGGAGTGCATGATTTATCCATAGAACTAAGGGGAGTTCTACTTATACAAAAGGGCACAAGATGGCTGATCCTGGCAGTAAAGAGAAAGGGGAAATGTGTTCAGAGGTATACAACCAAAAGAGAGTAGTGATAGTGTAAGAAAGATGAGCCAATGTAGCTAGTAACTATGTATATAAGGAATGTAATGTGACTAGTAACCAAAGAGGATGATAAAGGCAGAACATGTAACTATGTAATATAAATGACTGTGCTGTACAACTTAATACCAAAGAAGATATAAACTAAAGAAAAGTATGTAATATCTGTGTTTTATTTATGTACTGTATATTTATAAATCAATACCTTGTATAATATCCTATGGGGTTGTAGTATTGGTAAAGTTATGTGGTTAAGTGGTAATATTCTAAGAATGCCAATAACTTCTGAACCAAAGGGAAATCAGGGGTACTTTGAGTGAGTGACTAGGGGTAGTTTTGTATGTAGAATCTGATTATGTAATAATAATGAAGTATATGTGAGAGGAAATGTAAGTTTGTTGATGATTGTATGTGAAAAGGTATGGATTACCACATCCTCCCCCAACTAAGCTGTCTGTCCCCAGGCAGGGAAAAAAAAGGAACCTGATTCAGAGTAATAATGATGATGGAAAAGGGAATTTTAGGGAGAAAACTGAGAGTGGGGGTATGTAGGGGAAGGAAAAGTCCATAGCCAAAGAAGGAAGTCTGTATCCAAGCCAAGGAGGTCCAGTCCAAATAAAAGAGGTGCTGCCACAAAAGGATGTCTGTATCCAAAATAAGAGTCCACTAGTTTTTCCCAGAGAGAAGTCCAGAGAGTAAGGGGGAAAGGGTGAAAAGTCCAAAGTCCAAAGAGGGAAGTCCAGATCCATCCAAGGTGGCCAATTCCTAGGTCCACATACTGAAGAAGGAAGTCTTGATCCAAATCCAGAGGCCTAGTGTACATATGTTACTGAATCCTGAGTATAGTTGTCCAAGATATCCAGAAAAGCCAATATTCAACATAATCCAAGAGCTCCTAAAGAATAAATCCATCCAAAAAAAACATGCTAGAATGATCCAGGGTTCAATAAAGTCCAAGGTCCAGTGGCCTCCTAGAATTATATTACATTCCAACTCAGAATGAATCCAGGGTCCAATAAAGTCCAAAGTCCAAGGCTCCTAAAAATAAATTCCATTCTAAACAACATGCAGGAGAGATCCAGGGTTTAGTCCAAGTTTCTGCTGTCCAAAGGTCCAAGTCAAGGTCCAGGTAATCCTCATAGAGCCACCATCCAAGTGAGTCTGTTATTCCTTTATCCAAGTCCAGTGCTTTCTAATCCAGAGTTTGTATCCTATAACTGTAAGATGTAATATATGTAATAATATAAAATGATGTAAAGGGTAATTTAATAAGGATTGGAGGTAATGTGGTAATAGAATAAAAGGTAATGGTAATATGGTAATGGTTTAAATGTAATGGGGTAGTTGTTGATGTGGAAAAAGAAGTAGTGTTAATATGGATTAAAAAAAAGGTAATGGTAATGGTTTAAATGTTATGGAGTTGTTGATGAAGAGAGGTAGTGGTGATATGGCAATGGAGTGAGGACTAAAAGGGTAATGAAAGATAAGGGGTAAGGGTAAGGTAGAAGAAGAGGTAGTGGTAATATGGAAATAGAGTGAGGAGACATAGTAATGGTCAGAAGGTAATGTAGAAAAAAAAGGGGTGGTGGTAATATGGGAAGAGAGGAAAGGGTAAGGATAATGGCAAGAAGAAAGAGAGGTGTTGATGATGTGGTAAGAGGGTAGTGATAATATGTAGTATTTAAATGTATGATGAAAGAAAGGGTAAAATGGTCATGGGTGGTAATTCAAGAGAAGAAGGGTGAATGTATATGAGTATCCTATAATATGTAATGATTTTAAAAGATTTTATATATGTATCAAAGGGTAAAGGATTCTGAAGGAAAGTGATGGAAAGGGGTAATGTTATATGCAAAGGGAATTTTAATATATATATGTTTCAATAAAAACTCTAATGGTTAAGGAGAGTAAAGAGTTATAATAATTAAGGAGGTGGTCCAGAAATCAGGAAGTGGAGTGAAGAGGGAAAAATAAAAGAGGATGAGGATGATTGATGATGGATGGGGGGATGGGATCCTTTTTTTTTAGGATGGGATGGTGATGAAGGAATTTCTAGTATATGGATGAAAGGTGGATGATGGTGATGATGAAAGAATATCTAGTATATATAGGAAAGATTGGTGAGGAATGAGGATAATGAGATGGATGAAGGAAAAAAAATCAGGATCCTCCAAGATGGATGAAGGGGAAATTAAATTTATATGATGTCTGGAGGAAGAAAAAGTGGATTGATGGATTCATGATGAAGGAAAAAAATCAAATTGATATATATCCCAGAAAAATCAGGAAACTCCCAAAATGGATGAAAGGAATCTTTTTTTTTTTTTTATATAGTTTTATCCTCCTTCCTCCTTAAATTTGGAATTCCCCCTTTTTTTTTTTCTTTTTTTTCCAGAATGGGAAAATTATTATTATTTTTATTCATTATCCTCTTTTTTTTTTTTTTTTTTTTTATATAATGAAAAAATTAACATGAATGGTTGTCATTTTCCAGCGGAGTCAAGGGTGCAACCGGAGAGAAGTTGGTGAATCCGCGCGGAGAGTGACCGCGGGGTCCCGGCAATACTGTATCCGCGGAATCGCCGGCGTCTCCAAAGCACAGGTCACGTTCCTCCGGGTCGAAGAACGACCTCGGAGATGAAAAAGCAAACCGTTCTTCTTTACTGGTAAGAAGAACGGTCTATGGAAAGACCAGGAAAAGAGAAAAAAAATAAAATAAAATGAAAGATAAAAAAGAATGAAGCCCGGGTCGTGCACCGGCATTGATAGATGTAGTAGGCCAAAAAAAAAGAACGTATTCCCGGGTCGTTCACCGGCGTCGAAATGATGAGATGATTATTTTTAATAGTATAAAAGATAAAAAAAAAGCGCGTTTCCGGATCGTACACCGGCGTCGAAAGATGAGGGATTGATTTTTTTATAAAAGGCTTCAACGATATTGTCGTCGTTCCTCACCTTGCATGTTGTCCCCTACTCGCCCGTTATTGATGACATCCTCCTCCTCTTCAATATTCCTGGTGTTATGGTTGCCCTGTAGCACGCCGCGCCGCGTCTGGACGAGCCAATCGTCGAAACCAAGCCGTTCGCCGAACCCAAGCCGTTTGCCGAAACCAAGCCGTAAAATACTGATGAGCCAAGAAGGATGAGAGAAAAAAAAGGATATGGCCTGTAAATAAACAGGATGTAAATGTTTTATTCTAGTGAGTTTTGTTTTAATTTTTTTTTTTCTATGTATATTTTTTTTTTTTTTTTTTTTATAAAAATAAATAAAAAAAGACAAGAAACTGATTTTTATTTTTCTTTTCTTTTATGTTTTTATTTATTGTTATTTATTTTATTTTTTTTTATTTTTTTTTTTTTTTAGTTATTTGTACTTGCTTGTAAGATTTTATTTTATTTTATTTTATTTATTTATTTTTAGATTTTATATTTTTGCTGAAGGAATGAATTAGGCTGATTTTTTTTTTTTTTTTTTTTTTTTTTTTTTGTGTTGATTCATATTTTGCTGCACAGGTGATATGAGATTATGAAAAGGAAGGGGCATAATTTTTCTGATGGTTGTTTTGGCAGGTCCCATTCCCCTATGGGAAATGGAATTTCTGCCCTTGGTCCAAATAATCCCTGGTGACAATGTTGACTGGAAGAGATGTTTCCCACACTGCCAGCATAATTGCCTAGGTTGAGTTCATCCCAGTTAAACTAGGATGAAAACAACCAATTTAAAGTAGGTTGACCTCAACCAATGAAATATAAAACCAAGGGGGGTCCCTTGGATTTATATTTCATCAGTTGATTTCAACCAAGTTTAAATTGGTTGAGTGCATCCCAGTTTAACTGGGATGACTTCATCCTAGGCAATTATACTGGCAGTGCCATTTGTGATGAGTGGGGAGGAGGATTGGTACCAGGTAAGCTTGTCCTTTTTCCATTATTGAGAGGGATTCTTCCCTAGGTCCATTGTATTTGATGGTTGCTGATATGTCCATTAAAAAGGGCTTTCCAACTATGAACTGGACTCCACCTCTGGCCACCCAGAAATGAACAAACTTGGTTATTCTACCCACCAGTACTTCCACCTTTTCAGCAATTCCAATTATTTCAGTGTGATGGCCTCCAATTCCTTTGAGCTTCATTGGTTTTTCTGTTATAAATAATCCAAGGTGGTTGGCAAGTTTTTCTGGAATGATGTTGACCATTGATCCAGTGTCCAAAAGTGCCTCCAAGGTTTTTCCATGTATAGTGAGTTTGACATAACCTAGTGGGCAGGAATAATGTGTGACTGAATCCTTTTCTTCCTCATCCTCTTCTTCCACTGCTGCTGAGTATACTGATACATTAGGTTCCACTGGGATTCTTCTGTTACTGATCCTTTTCTTGATGTGGTCCACCACTCCTGGGGCTATGGTGCATATTTCTCCTGCTGTAAGGGGTACAATAGTTTTCATAATCCTTCCTGCTGTCTCTTCTTCCATTCCTGGGTATTCTTTGGCCAGAGTCTTTTCCAAGTAAGTCTTCCTTGGGGCCTTTTCCTTGGGTGGGTTGTCTGATTCTTCACTGGATTGGAACCTAACTTTAGTATTCTGAGGATTAGAAGGGGACCTGGAACTGGGGTCTGGGGAAGAGGTAGCCATTCTGAGTAAGTCCTGTTGATCCATGTCCATTAAAGTTTCCTGGTCTTTCTTGGTCCTCTTTCCTTTATCTGATTCTTCCTCTTGGTCCTTGTTTCCTCTAGTCCTTTTCCCTAGGTCTGCTTCATAGAATCCTTGGATTTCTGGGTCCATTTCCTCTAGTTGGCCAAAGGAAGATATATGTCCAAATGATGTAGTGGCCTCTGAGGAATCCTTGATAAATTTATCCACAACTGATTTGATTGGCCTACTGGAATCCCAGGGAATTGGTGAGCTGTCTGGAAGTTTGAATCCTCTTCCATCCTTGAGAACTGATCCAACTGATTCATCATAGGTTAAGAGACTGCATCTGGTGATTGTGTGGGTTGGTTGGAAGCAGTAGAAGCACTTGAAGTCTGGGTTCCTTGGTCCATATGCTTGTCCAGAAGGATTTCCAGAAAAATGAGGTGGGGCAGATTTTCCAGCAGTGAGAGCTGCAAATTGCTTAATGAGGGAGTCCAGTTTCTGATCTGTGGAATTAGAGGTGGTTGGAGCTGGGGATTTGTATACAGGTGGGAGTTGAACCGGTGGAACTATGGAAGGCGTGTTGATTGGTTCCTGACTGATATCTTTCCTGGATGTCTTCCTTCTTTCCATTACTGAAGCTGACTGAACCTCCCTGTGTATGTAGGTGACCAGGATCTGGGTATTTGGAAGAATATGGGCGTTGATAAACGCACGCCAAGCGCGCACACCAACGCCAACCCGCACGCCAATTTTTTTTGGCGTGCGGGGCCTACACGCCATTTTTTTTTGGCGTGTAGGGTCTACACGCCAAAATAAATTGGCGTGTGAGACCTGCACGCCAAAAATGGCGTGTGGTTCCCACACGCCATTTTTTTTTTGGCGTGTGGGCCCCGCACGCCAAATAAAATTGGCGTGTGGGCCCCGCACGCCAATTGTTTGGCGTGCGCTCTCACACGCCAAACAATTGGCGTGTGGGAGCGCACGCCAAACAATTGGCGTGCAGGTCCCACACGCCAATTGTTTGGCGTGCAGGTCCCACACGCCAATTGTTTGGCGTGCGGGTCCCCCCTCGCTCACATAATCGAGTGGGAGGGACCACTCGATTACGTGAGCGAGGCCGGCTGACGAGGTTATACAACCTCGTCAGCCGGTGTGGGACTACTCAAAGGGCAGAATAGAGCTTGGAAGGGATATGTATAACTACACTAGTACTAATGTGGGTTATGACAAAGGTGCTGATATAAGAGCTGCCTTCCTGACTAATGCTAAGGGGATGAGTGTAACACTAAGAATAAAATAAAAGGTGTGGCTAATTTATGTCTACTCTTAGAAGACTAATACTAATGTGCTTGTTTACCACACACGCCAGGTGAGAGGGATGGATAAGGGGGGATGAGATGTATAAAGTATATGTAATATAAGTATAATAAGAGGCAAGGGTTTGTAGCTTTGGAGTCAAGGTGGGTCAAGAACGAGAGAGGGGCAATCTTCTTATATTGAATCTAAACTGATATTTATATTGATATATTTATAGGTTGATGGTGACTTCTACTATGTATGTATACTAGTTTATGGGATCTGTAATGCTGGTATATGTTGGGGGGATATTTAGTAAGTCTGGGGGTCCATAAGGGAACAAGAGGGAGGAACAGGTGTCCTTATATATCTGAGAGAGAAGATGAGCCATCAGGCTAGAGAAAGGAAAATATGACAGATGAAGTAGAATAGACAGTGACACATATGAAATGGTCATGACAGTAACAGATGAGTAGTGGAAAGGTAGAGTTTATGTATATGATGTAATATGTTATGTAGTATATAATGTGTAATATTTATTATGTATTTTGGTTGTGAAAATATATCTAATTATAATATGTACTTATTGTATTCTATACCTTGCTTTATACTATAATTTGCTTGTATTATTCTGAGTTTGCCTGTAACTCTTGAGCTATGAGGAATTTGGGGGTAGTTGTAGTGGGTGACTAGGGTTAAAATGGGGTGTAGAATCTGATTATGAAATGATAACAGTGAATATATGTAAGGTTTGGGATTTATGAGTGTTTATTTGTAAGTGAATGTGATTTATTAGTGGTAAATAGTCTTGGAAATTATAGTAATGATGTGGAATGGATCACCACATCCTCCCCCAACTTATTGTCTGACCCCAGACAATGCAGACAAAGAGAAAAGGCTGGAACAAGTGATCCATGGAAAGTCCAGAGTATTCCTGTCCAAAGTCCAAATGATCCAAATCCAGTGAAAGCCCAAGCCAATATAGTCCAGTATAATTTAATCCACATCCAGTGTCCATAGTATCCAGTATTCATTAGTCCAGTGTCCATGTGTCCAGTGAAAAGTATTTTAATCTTCTTTTAGTATATATATTATATAGTCTTTAAAGTGGTTGAAAATCCTACTAGTATGCCATCTTGATGAATATTTTCTACATGTAAAAGTATCCTTGAAAATCTTGAGTTTATTTTAATTATAATCTAGGTTCATTATTTATTAGACTCAAATACTAAGCCATCAGTGTACTTGTATACACGTATTTCTAATAAATGTTCATTCTAGCCTTCTTATTCTTATTTATATCTTCTTGAAATTCTTGGTCACTAATAAATGCTTACTAATAATTCTTCAGGTGGTGGTATAGTAGGAGCAACAATTCTTCTTAGTCTGGTTTTATATATCTTCTAATCTGAGTAATCGTTTGGCCTCTGGGTATTGGTGCTGATTTGACTATGTCCTCTGGGGTATGGTAAAATATCCTGGTGTTGGGTTCCAAGTGGTTCCTGGTCTCTGTGTATTGGTGCTGATTTGACTATGTCTTCTGGTGTATGGTAAAGTATCCTGGTGTTGGGTTCCAAGTGGTTCCTGATTTGGTTGGATGAAAACTTTTAAATGGGTGAATGGTGAAAACTGAGAGACTGTTTCATGGGTTGGAATGAGTTGGAATGGATAGAGAAGTATATATAGGAATGAAAAGGGAACCTCTGTGTGATGTGATGTTGATTGGTTGAATGCAGAAATTATGTAGAGTGTGATGGGATGATGAAGATGTGTAATGAGTAGAAGAGATGTAGAGTATGTGATTGATGATGAGGAGTTGGAATGTGTAGAAAAAAATGTGTAGAATTTGTGATGGTAAGGTGTGTAGAAAATGTCTAGAATTGGTGATGAGATGGTGAAGATGTGTAATGAGTAGAAGATATGTAGAGTGTGTGATTGGATGATGAGGAGTTGGGATGCAGGAATTATGTAGAGTGTGATGTGATGATGGTTTTGTTTGATGTCTGGTGGTTGAAGAGTCATGTGAGGAGGGAAAGAAAAAAATAAAAAATTCCTGGTGATTTTTTTTTTGGTAGTGCAGTGCTCCTCCCCAACTTATTGTCTGTCCCCAGACAATGGAGGGAAAATAATCTTGAGAGAATGACAGGTTGGATGGATGATGAAAAGATGAGTTGGGATGAGCAGTAAAAAAAATAGAAGGTATCCTGGGAAAGAAGTGATGAGAATAGAAGATTTTGTGGGATTATTATATAAAAGTAGTGTTGATGTATTTGTATTATTATGTTTTATTTGTTTTATTACCAAATTATTTTTAAATTATTATTTGATTTTTTTTTTATTTTTTTTTATTTTATTATTTATCTGATTTAATTTTACTAGTTTTATTATTTTTATTATTTTCTGATGTAATTTTACTAGTTTTTATTTTTTTATTATTTTCTGATTTTAATTTACTAGTTTTATTATTTTTTTTTATTATATTTTTTCTTACTGAATAATTTTATTATGTATTTGAAATCTTATTTTTTTTTTTTTTTTTTTTTTTCTTTTTTGTTTTTTTTGTTTTTTTTTTTTTTTTATTTTATTATTTTTTTATCATTTTTTATTATTATTTTATTATTAATTTTAATATGTTTGAAAGAAAAAAAAAAAAAAAAAACTATGCCGGGCTCGATGTCTGAGCGGGTATTGATATGTATGCGGCGTTCCGGTTCGCGCACCGGCGTCGACAGTGTATGCGGAGGGATTTGGCGGAGCCGCGGAGTGCAACCGAGACCGCTGGTTATCTGAGCACGAAGGGAAAAGAAAAGAAAAAAAACCGAGAGAAAAGAAAAAAAAGAAAAGAAGAAAAAAAAAGATATCAAAGGGAACTGGGTCGGCCACCAGAGTCGAAACGGCTAAAAAAATCCCCTCCCCAGACTGTAGTCTGAGAAGCGGGATCCTCTTAAGAAAAAACTATGCCCGGGTCGAGCACCGGCGTCGAAATCGTTGTAGTTGAGGCCCATCCTCCTGGTTCGTACACCAGAGTCGAAAATCGTTAGTTGTTTGTTTTTATTATTTAAGCAGCCGCATTCGGCTGCTGTTTTCTTTCTTCCCTTTCTTTCCCTTCATTATTATAACTCTCTATATTTTTTTTTATTCTTATTGAAAATTTCCACTCCCAAGTCCTCCTCAACCCGGCCAATATTGGTCGCGTCTTCAGACCCTGTTCCTAACGATTGTTCAAAACTTAACACGCCATAACGTCCTGTCGGTTCATTTGTCCTTGCTGTTGTACTGGCCGCCTCCAGCCATTTAATCGCTCCGACCACGTTCATCCATTCCATCTGTTATGACTTGAGTTGTGACTTCGCCGCGCTGCATTAAAAAAAGGAAAAGGAAGCTGATTTTTATTTCTATTTTTTTTTTTTTTTTTTTTTTTTTTTTTATTATTATTTTTTTTTTGTTTGGGTGATTGCAGATATATATTCTAAGAGGAAAGAAAAGGACTTCTTGGAAAATATTTTATAAGTTTGTCTTTTTATTTATTTATTTATTTATCTATTTATTTTTTAATTTTTTTTTTTTTTGCTTCATTTTATTTTAGGGCTGACTAGCAAATGGTCCAGAAAAGTGAGTTGGATTGAGAGATATGGCCATGAACAAAAATTTGATTGACTGATTATTATTATTAATACTATTATTTTATTTATTTTTCTAGTTTTTTCTTTCTGTCAAGGGAAAAAAGTTGGAGTCCTGGCCCTGGTCTAGGAATTCCTTGGTGGCTGAACTTGCTGGAAGTGTAGTTTCCCATTTCTGGTTGCTGGGGAGAATGATGGGTACCAAGTAAGTCTGTCCAGATGAGTCCATAATAGAAAGTGATTCCCCTTGAGCTCCATTGTATTTGATAGTGGCTGATACATCCATTAAGAAAGGCTTTCCAATAATTAGTTGAACAGGTCCTTCAGCCACCCAGAAATGAACAGTTCTGGATACTTTTCCAATGGTTACTTCTACTTCCTCAGCAATTCCAGGCATATTAGTATGGTGGCCTCCAACTCCTTTAAGCCTCATTGATTTGGCAGTGAGTACCAGTCCTAGTTGGTGAGGCAGTCCTGCAGGTATGATATTGACCATTGATCCAGTATCTAACAGAGCTTGATGGGTTTGTCCATTAATATTGATTTTAACATATCCAAGGGGGCATGAATAGAGGGTGGTCTGTTCCTGTTTTACTTCTTCTTCTTCTCTGCCTATGACATTAGTTGACCTAGTGGGTTCCAAAGGCAGCCTTCTGTTTGAGATCCTCTTCTTGAAAGCATCAGTGACACCACTAGAGATAGCAAATATTTCTCCATAAGCCAGTTCCATCTTTCCTTCACCAAGCATTCTTTTGGCAACATCCTCTTCAGCTCCTGGGTATTCCTTGGCCAAAGTCTTCTCCAAGTAGGTCTTCTTTTCTGGCTTCTCCTTGGGTGGGTTGTTGGATCCTTGTATGTCTGAGTCCTTGAATCTTACATGGGGGTCTGATTTGGGGTCTTGATTCTGTATCCTGCCTGATGGAACTGGGGTCCTGGCCATATGTAGTAAGTCTTCTGTATCCATGTCCATGATGTTGTCCTTTTCTTTCCTGATCCTTTTGTCTGCCATTTTGGGTTCTTCCGGGTCCTTGGTTCCTCTGGTTCTCTTTCCAAGGTCTGCTTCATAGATGGTGGATTCTTCAGGGGTGATTGCTTCTTCTAGTTGTCCAAAGGAGGATGATACAATGGGTTGGTCCTTGGGGAAAGCTGATACCAGAGATTGAATTGGTCTTCTGGGGTCCCATGGAATCATAGTTTTGTCTGGAAGTCTGAAATCTCTGCCATCTCTGATTACTGATCCTTTGGTAACATCTTCTTCTAGGGCCCTACATCTGGTGGTACTGTGGGTGTTTTCAAAGCAATAGTAGCACTTTAAAGTATAGGGCCTGGGAGCTGAATTGAATCCTGGGGCTGGTCCAACTAGATGAGGAGGGGCTGATCTTCCAGCAGTAAGGGATGCAAGTTGTTTGGTGATATCTTCTAATTTCTGATCTGTAGTCCTGGCTTCCAGAGGCTTAGTGGTCCATGGCTTGGTAGTTGAAACAGGGTTAAAGGTATTTACTGGAGGACTTGGTTTGGAGATGGTACTGATTGGATTCTGGGTAGGGTTTTCTGGTTCCATTAGGCTCTTTTCCAAGACTGTAGCTGACTGAACCTCTCTGTGTATGTAGGTGAACAAAACCTGGGTGCTGGGAAGAATATGGCCTCCATCCTTGAGTGATACCATCTTGTTGTCCCTGAGAAGTTCCTTGGTGATGGATATGGCTAGAGTTGGTTTGAGGGCTTTGAGCAGCAATTTTCTGAAATCCTCCAAGCTGGTGTAGTATCCTAGTCTGACCAAGTAGTGGGTAATGGTTTCAAATTTGGTCCTAAAGCATTTGAATTCCTGCAAGGTGCTGATCCCTCCAGTTTGTGTAGACAGATTTACCAAGTTCCTCAAGTCTTCTTCAGTGTACTTGACCAAGGGGAGAGAGTATCCAAACCTAGTAAGTAGTTGCTCCTTCAATGTCTCCCAGTCTGAGTCCTCATAGCCAGTCATCTCTTCTACCTCATCCTGGAGGTCTGATCCTCTTAGAAAGAAAATAATCTGTTTGCATAGTTCATGGGGAGAGGCACCATCAGCTGACCCAGCAATCTCATACCTTTTTATAAATTTATCCACAGGTATGTTTGATCCATCAAAGAAGAGGTTCCTGTCCATTGGTTTGATCTTGACTGCTCTATTGGAAGGCATAGAGTATCTGGGCATCCTGGGCTCCTTATCCAAAAAGTGAGTGAATGGAGTTTCTGAATGTTGATGAGAAGCTACTGGAGAATGAGGGTGTGGTGCCAGTTGGTCTTCAGAAGTTGCTGATGAGTTGTTGTTGTCTCTGTATTGTCCAGGATTGGGGATGTTTCCAACATTGTTCCTGGAAGGCTGGGCTGGGTTTGGAGTGAAAGTCTGTGCTGCATTGCTGTTGATTGGAGGATAGATGCTAGGGGCAGTGTAGAATCCAGGGAAGCCTTGGTGAGACATGATGGGTAAGAGGTTGGTTGATGATTTATGGGTAGTGAATGTGGATATGTATAAGTCCTTTGAAGTGGTTTGTGAGGAGATAAGTTGATTAATGTCTTTATATTTTATGTTTGTTGTAGATGTTGAAGTTGTGGAGAATAGAGAAGGGGAAGGTGAGGTAGTAATGAGACTGGGAAGTATAGCTGTTACTAAAACTGAAGATATCTGAAGGAAAATCAAGCCACTGTTGAGACACCACTTGTGGGACTACTCAAAGGGCAGAATAGAGCTTGGAAGGGATATGTATAACTACACTAGTACTAATGTAGGTTATGACAAAGGTGCTGATATAAGAGCTGCCTTCCTGACTAATGCTAAGGGGATGAGTGTAACACTAAGAATAAAATAAAAGGTGTGGCTAATTTATATCTACTCTTAGAAGACTAATACTAATGTGCTTGTTTACCACACACACCAGGTGAGAGGGATGGATAAGGGGGGATGAGATGTATAAAGTATATGTAATATAAGTATAATAAGAGGCAAGGGTTTGTAGCTTTGGAGTCAAGGTGGGTCAAGAAAGAGAGAGGGGCAATCTTCTTATATTGAATCTAAACTGATATTTATATTGATATATTTATAGGTTGATGGTGACTTCTACTATGTATGTATACTAGTTTATGGGATCTGTAATGCTGGTATATGTTGGGGGGATATTTAGTAAGTCTGGGGGTCCATAAGGGAACAAGAGGGAGGAACAGGTGTCCTTATATATCTGAGAGAGAAGATGAGCCATCAGGCTAGAGAAAGGAAAATATGACAGATGAAGTAGAATAGACAGTGACACATATGAAATGGTCATGACAGTAACAGATGAGTAGTGGAAAGGTAGAGTTTATGTATATGATGTAATATGTTATGTAGTATATAATGTGTAATATTTATTATGTATTTTGGTTGTGAAAATATATCTAATTATAATATGTACTTATTGTATTCTATACCTTGCTTTATACTATAATTTGCTTGTATTATTCTGAGTTTGCCTGTAACTCTTGAACTATGAGGAATTTGGGGGTAGTTGTAGTGGGTGACTAGGGTTAAAATGGGGTGTAGAATCTGATTATGAAATGATAACAGTGAATATATGTAAGGTTTGGGATTTATGAGTATTTATTTGTAAGTGAATGTGATTTATTAGTGGTAAATAGTCTTGGAAATTATAGTAATGATGTGGAATGGATCACCACACCGGGAGGACTTCCTCCCGGCCGGCGAGGCTATACAACCTCGTCGGCCAGGAGGAAGTCCTCCTGGCTGACGAGGTTGTATAGCCTCGTCAGCCGGGAGGACTTCCTCCCGGCCGGCGAGGTTATACAACCTCGTCAGCCAGGAGGAAGTCCTCCTGGCCGACGAGGTTGTATAGCCTCGTCAGCCGGGAGGACTTCCTCCCGGCCGGCGAGGTTATACAACCTCGTCAGCCAGGAGGAAGTCCTCCTGGCCGACGAGGTTGTATAGCCTCGCCGGCCGGGAGGACTTCCTCCTACCGACGAGGTTGTATAACCTCGTCGGCCAGGAGGAAGTCCTCCCGGCCGACGAGGCTATACAACCTCGCCGGCCAGGAGGACTTCCTCCTGGCTGACGAGGTTGTATAACCTCGCCGGCCGGGAGGAAGTCCTCCCGGCTGACGAGGCTATACAACCTCGTCAGCCAGGAGGACTTCCTCCTGGCCGACAAGGTTGTATAGCCTCGCCGGCCGGGAGGAAGTCCTCCCGGCTGACGAGGTTGTATAACCTCGTCAGCCGGCCTCGCTCACGTAATTGAGTGGTCCCTCCCACTCGATTATGTGAGCGAGGGGGGACCCGCACGCCAAACAATTGGCGTGCGGGGCCCACACGCCAATTATATTTGGCGTGCGGGGCCCACACGCCAAAAACAAATGGCGTGTGGGAACCACACGCCATTTTTGGCGTGTGGGAACCACACGCCATTTTTGGCGTGTGGGTCTCACACGCCCTTTTTTTTTGGCGTGTAGACCCTACACGCCAAAAAAAAATGGCGTGTAGGCCCCGCACGCCAAAAAAATTTGGTGTGCGGGTTGGCGTTGGCGTGCGTTTATCAACGCCCGAAGAATATCACCTCCATCCTTTGAGGCTAGCATCTTGTTGTCCCTGATGAGTTCCTTGGTGACTGAAGATTCCAATTCTGGGCTGAGTGAGTCCAATAAGATTTCCCTAGATTCCTCCACATGTGATGTCTGTCCCATTCTAAACAGATAGTTAGTTATTACCTCATACTTAGTCCTGAATGTTTTGAATTCCTCCAGGGTCTTGATTCCTCCAGCTTGGATGGTAGAGTAGTTGAGCTTCTTTAGGTCCTGCTTGGTATACTTCACCAGGGGAAGAGGTGATCCATATCTGTCCAAGAGTTGTTTCTTCAAGACCTCCCAATCCAAGTCCTCATGGCCAGTCATCTCCTCTACTTCATCCTTTAAGTCCATCCCTTTGAGAAAAGAAATAATTTGCATGGCCAGGTCCCTAGAGGAAGCTCCATCAGCTGATCCAGCATTCTCATACCTTTTAATGAACTTCTCCACAGGCATATTGGTTCCATCAAAGTATAGTTCCTTGTCCAATGGTTTAATCTTGACAGCCTTGGTTTGTCCTTGGTACTTGGGCATTACAGCTTCTCTTTCCAAAAAGTGGGTGTTCATTCTGTCTGAGGCTTGCTGGGTTGGGGACTGATGCCTGGATCCTTCCAAATGGGAGCTTTCTGAGTTTGCAGGGTTATTTCTGTAGTAGGTAAATGAGCCAGGGTTGGCCAGTTGGAATGGAGCAGCAGGCCTAGAGGTATTGGGGTTGTTGGTGATACTAGGTTCCAGGTTGTTGGTGGCTGATCCTTGGTTGTTGTTGGCTGATCCTTGGGTGAGGCCAGAGGTTTCTCCTAGGTTGTTGCTGATGTTCAGGGCAGGGGATTGTTGAGGGCTGGACATATTGGAAAGTAAGTGGAGAGGCAAGGAAGTGATATGTAGAGAAACTAACAGGAAGATATGTTTTTAGGGGTTGTATTTATAGGTGATGCACTTAGAAATGGAATGAAGGGATTAGGGATGATAGAATTGATTTGAAATTGTAAGTTGGTGTAGTAGCAGGAAACTAAGACTGAAAGATTAAAACTGAAGGAAATAAGGCCACTGTTGGGACACCACTTGTGGAACTCCTAAAGGATCAGGAAAGAGCTTGAAGGGGAAATAGACAACAAATCCAGTAAATAGAAGATGTTGAAGCTACAGGTGCTGATGAGGCTGCCCTTCTTGACTAATGCTGAGGGGAAAGGGTTTCACTAAGAAAAAGAAAGAAAAGAGGTGTGGCTATATTTCTACTAATCCTTAGACTGCTGCTACTAATGGGAACTTAGGTTGTTTAATCAATCTGAGGCAGGGACCTTAAGAGGAGTGAGAAAAGCACTGAGAAAGAGTATGGGGTATGTGTTATGATTTGTTATTTGGGTAAAGGTTGATGCAAAAGTAAATGTAAAAGTTTTAAAGGTGAATGTAAATGTAAACTGTTCTTTTAATAAAAGGGGAGTGCATGATTTATCCATAGAACTAAGGGGAGTTCTACTTATACAAAAGGGCACAAGATGGCTGATCCTGGCAGTAAAGAGAAAGGGGAAATGTGTTCAGAGGTATACAACCAAAAGAGAGTAGTGATAGTGTAAGAAAGATGAGCCAATGTAGCTAGTAACTATGTATATAAGGAATGTAATGTGACTAGTAACCAAAGAGGATGATAAAGGCAGAACATGTAACTATGTAATATAAATGACTGTGCTGTACAACTTAATACCAAAGAAGATATAAACTAAAGAAAAGTATGTAATATCTGTGTTTTATTTATGTACTGTATATTTATAAATCAATACCTTGTATAATATCCTATGGGGTTGTAGTATTGGTAAAGTTATGTGGTTAAGTGGTAATATTCTAAGAATGCCAATAACTTCTGAACCAAAGGGAAATCAGGGGTACTTTGAGTGAGTGACTAGGGGTAGTTTTGTATGTAGAATCTGATTATGTAATAATAATGAAGTATATGTGAGAGGAAATGTAAGTTTGTTGATGATTGTATGTGAAAAGGTATGGATTACCACAGCGCGCGGGGCCCACACGCCAATTTTATTTGGCGTGCGGGGCCCACATGCCAAAAATAAATGGCGTGTGGGAACCACAGGCCATTTTTGGCGTGTGGGAACCACAGGCCATTTTTGGCGTGTGGGAACCACAGGCCATTTTTGGCGTGTGGGAACAACAGGCCATTTTTGGCGTGTGGGAACCACACACCATTTTTGGCGTGTGGGAACCACAGGCCATTTTTGGCGTGTGGGAACCACAGGCCATTTTTGGCGTGTGGGAACCACACACCATTTTTGGCGTGTGGGAACCACAGGCCATTTTTGGCGTGTGGGAACCACAGGCCATTTTTGGCGTGTGGGAACCACAGGCCATTTTTGGCGTGTGGGAACCACAGGCCATTTTTGGCGTGTGGGAACCACAGGCCATTTTTGGCGTGTGGGAACCACAGGCCATTTTTGGCGTGTGGGAACCACAGGCCATTTTTGGCGTGTGGGAACCACACACCATTTTTGGCGTGTGGGTCTCACACGCCATGTTTTTTTGGCGTGTAGGGTCTACACACCAACAAAAAATGGCGTGTTGGCCCCGCACGCCAAAAAAAATTGGCGTGCGGGTTGGCGTTGGCGTGCGCCGTTGGCCTGCGTTTATCAACGCCCCAACAGTACAACCTCCTCGACCGGGAGGACGCCTGTAGATGGGCGTGCGAGCTGCACGCCCATCTACAGGCGTGCCCACGCCCAAGGATGGGCATGCAGCCCGCACGCCAATAAAAAGAAAGGCGTGCGGGCTGCACACCTTTTTTTTAAGGGCATGCGTGGGCGTGGGCGTGCCCGGGGGGCGTGCATTTATCAATGCCCCAGTTAGCGTAGCGCTACACTCACAGTTAGCTCACCACAACAGGGTGCTCCGCTAACAGTTAGAATAGCTGAGAAGAGGGCTAGGCTAACAGTTAGTGTAGCTGACAAGAGCGCTGCTGTCAGCCTTAGAGCTAATACAATTAGCCTACAAGTCTTCCTTAAGCACATTTTAAGACCAAAACATAATCATATCTTTTAAAGTTTTGAACTTTCACGTGTTTTTACTTCAGATTCGGTTTCTTCATCATATTTTAGCCCTAGTTACAACTGAGCATTTTCTCTATATCTTACTACTTAATCCCCTTTTCTTGTGTTCTGTTGTCACTTAAGAGGCACAGGCTCACAGCTACACTAACAGTTATTGTAGCTGAAAAGAGCGCTACACTAACATTTAGCGTAACATTTGTTCCAGCTAACACTGCTAAAAGTCAGCTAACAGACAATTTCTGTAGTGATAGCTTGTTGTTTTCAATGCTGCTAACGCTACACTACCCGCTATTTTTTTTTTCAACAAAAACGTTTTAGTGTTAGCTGAAACAATCTTCAGCTAGCAGTAACTTTGTGTTAGCGTAGCTGAAAAAGCTAACATTCCGCTAAACTACAGCTACTGTTAGCGTAGCTGGCCCCCTGTTGTTGACAGTTACCTTGACCAGCTCTGAATCAGACCTAGGGACTTCCATTCCTAGTGGCTACTCAAAAATTTCAAACAACCAAGAGATTTTTATTTCTTTGTTAGACTAAAATTGCACTAGCAAACAACAATGATTGAGCAAATGATCCTTACCTAAGAGAAACTTGGCTAGAGATCTTCTTAGAAGAAGTGTAGAGAAAAAGATGAAATAGGAAATGGGAGAAGAAGAATGTAGCGGTTGTTGATTGAGCTTGAAGTCAAGAGTTGAAGAAGTGTGAGAAGGAAGGAAAGGAGAGAGAGAGCTGTTCGGACATTGTATTTATCATCAATGTCTTTTCTATGTTTTATTCTTGTTCTGGTCTTTTATCAGCAAGGATAATGCTTACAGCTATGTCTCTGATTAGCACATATGCATTCTTGCTGATCTGGCCTTTTGGGCTTTGGTCTACATAATGTTTTTAAATGAAAACATCAATCTCTTGTCTTGGTCTAATTCTATGTCTAGGTTGTCTGTAAAAAACCAAACAACTTGCCAATAACGAGGTTGAAGGTGATTCTTCCTAGAAGGCTGGGACTGTTTTTAGTCGGCTGGGCTTGAGCAATACTTGGAGTAAGATTCCTTGGTCTGCCTGGATCTGTAGCATGAGAATCTTGTTCATCAGCCTTGTGGGTCTATGTCTGGGACTGCGGAATGGTTTGCTCACCAATTCTGGCAGCTGGTGTCTTATCTTTTGCATTTGCATGAAATAGAATTCTTTTGGCTACACTCTCACAGCTACATCTATCTTGGACACTATCCAATAACCCTTTTCTGGATAATCTCACATGAACCTCTCAACTTTCAGATTTCAGGTGCTGGACCTCTTCACTCAGCCTCACACTTCACTCTCTCACCTCATCAAAAAACTTACCCTTTAACTCAAAGCTGTTCATATAAATTTGATAATATGTTTATTCAATTTGGCACTTTGTATCTTTGATTAATTTTTTAACTCTAACACCAAGTAGATACCCAATCATGAGTCTTTGATGGAGTTCCCTTAAATAGCAGTAGTATTCTCAAATATAAAAACATTTATTCATTTTTACTTTTCCTTCTATCTCTCTCTTTGTTTCCTCATTCACTTATTTTAACATTGTTTTATGTTGAAAACTGATCATTAAATCAGCCATCATCCTGGATGAGTACTTAAGTAAATGCCTGAGTTCATTTATCTTTATCTTTGAAGGCATCAGGATTATGCAGAAAAGATTCTTTGCATGTTCAATATGGAAGGTGCAAACTTGGTGCAAAGGTGGCTGCTACCTACAATTGTGTTGCATCAATTTGAACTCAAATCTACTCTGTTTGATGTGTCCATTATGCAGACAAAAATGGGGCACATCAATTTTCTTTCTATGCATAATTGCCCCAACATTGTGTTTGGAACAAATTCACTTTCACACTACTTTTCAAAATCCACACAACATCATTGGAGTGTGGCTAAGCATCTATTACAGCACATCAAGGGTCCAAAAATATAGGCATTTAGATCAAAGCTGGTGGACCTCCTTGCAAAATTGTTGGTTATGTGGATGCACATTATGCTATGTCAATCTCAGAAAAAAAAAACAACAAGGAAACCTTGTTTGGGGGGGGGGGCTTGATAAAAGCACGCCCACGCCAACCCCATTTGGCATGTTTTTACACCCCCACCAGCCTTGTTTGGCGGCATTGGCGGGCATGCCAAATGGTGTTGGTGTGTCTCATGGCACGCCAACATGAGGCACACCTATGAGATATCCATTGGCCTGCCGGCAGGCATGCCAATGGATGACGTCAGAGATGTCCAACTTGGACATCTCTGGCGTCGAGGTTATACAACCTTCTTGCTGGGGAGGAACTCCTCCCCAGCCATGAGGTTGTATAACCTCTTTGCCGGGGGGGGGGGGGGGGGGGGGGGGGGGGGGGGGGGGGGAGTTCCTCCCCGGCCATGAGGTTATATAACCTTGAAGCCAGAAATGTCCAAGTTGGACATCTCTGACTTCATCCATTGGTCTGATGGTGGGCACACCAATGGATATCCCATAGGCTATGAGATAGCCTATGGGTGTGCCGCCCTGTTGGTGTGTTTTCCAAACATGCCAATACAAATTGGTGTGTTTTCCAAACACACCAATGCACATTGGTGTGTTTGGCAGGCACGCCAAGGATTGGCCATGGGCGGGCCAAACCTTGGTGTGCCTGCCAAACACACCAATTTGCATTGGCGTTTTTGGAAAACACACCAATTGGGGTTGGTGTGCCCCTGGCGTGGGTGTGCGTTTATCAATGCCCTTTTTTTTTCTGGAAATCCAAGAAACAGACCATTGTGGTTCAATCAACTTGAAGTTATCCTCAAGTTCCTTTGACTGAGATAGTCCATGACAGCAGGACTTCTGCACTACCATCAAAAAGACCATCTCAGCTGTTGGATCCACAAACTCACTTGGTTTAAAGTACCCCCAAGGTGTAGTTAAAGAGGTCACAAGTGTCATGCGTGGGGGTTCTGTCTCTGTCAAGTTGACTTACTAAGCCACTTTACAGAGATGACTGTGGATGCTCTCAAGTTGGTTAAGCTCCTAACTTAACCCAAGTCCCTCGCTTTGGAGGGCCCTGGTGAAGCTTGGGCTGGCGCAAAGCGCCCCTCGCGCGAAGCGCAAGCCTCCAAAGGAGAAGGACTTGTGACTAATGTCAGATTTTTGGGCTGGAAGCTGGGAACCTTTTTTCAGGGAAAGGTTTTCCCTCATGTTTCCCCCACCTTCCCAGATGATATTTGACCTGCCAAAGAGACGGGCCAAAAGGCCTGATTTTTCTCAACATTTCTGTAATAAACAGGTGGCCCAAGATTGAGGACTCGTCCCTCAAGAAAATAATGAAATTCTCATTTTTCCATGAGTTTCACAAAGGTCCTCAGGATTATTCCCCATTCTTCTATCATCTTCTTCAATAATCCCTCACCATGTACCTGTACAAATTGAACAGATAATGTGAGATTCAATGTCTCAACCCATAATATTAAGTAATGTTTCAAACTATGGAATAAATAAAAAATTCACGATGTCACCATTGTCAGTGAGACTCCCACTCACATCCAATGGACCAGCCAAAATTTGTTCATCATAAGTCTGAAAAAATATGTACCCAAAGCCAAGAAGTTGGCCTACATGCTAAAGCTCACAAGAAATCATTTGGATGGATTACTCAGGATTTACAAGCGTTTCACTATTGAAAAGTGAAAAAAAGCCCCCAAAAGCCAAAGCTTCCAGGCGATGGCTGGGACTTTGCTCACAAGCCCCTCATTCTTGAGGCTCGCTTGGCGAGGCGCCTTCGGCGCGCCGGGTCCCCCGGCCCCTGAATCGAGGGGATTGTGCTAAGCTAGGTTAAGCTCAGACCAACACTAAGTTAGGTGGCATATAGCAGCGGACTTGGCTGACTCCGGAGAGTGCTACACGCGCTGAAAGCAAAAATAACGCTTCTAGACTATGCTACAGCACATGTTAGCAGTTGTTTTAGGGCCATTTAGCTGCTAAAACCACTCTAGCGTAGCATGGCGGAAAGGTGTTAACATTCTGCCACCCTCAGCGTGCCAAAAAAAAAGAGAGAAAAAGTCTTGTTTGCTAGGATTGGATGCACAGCGGGAGGAACCAATCTCAAAGAATCTTCTAATGGTCCCTGGTACATTTCGACTATTAGATCTAGTTGACAACCTATGTATTGTAGATAACAGAGATCCTGTTACTAAATCTATGGTTCTGTGGCCCAATCAACGGTACAACATTTAAGAAGAAGTGGTGGCTTTGGTTGGTTTCGCCGATTGTTCTCTGTCAAGGTTGCCTATCAGGGTTCTTTCATGCTCGAATAAGAAGTACTTATCTTCTTGGTCGTTGATGAGTGACTTGATTATGGCTTTAACTTTCTTGGTAATCTCCGGAAAACGCTTCATGTCTAGAAGATGATGAAGTAAAGCTATCGAGGCTACTCTACTCTGTGCAGATAAGGAAATTTTTGGGGAAGCGGAGAAGAGTGTTGTTTGATATAACTTTTCCAGATGTGTGGTAATCACTTCAATTTCGTTTTGGTCTTTTGCTCTTGCCACCTTAGATAAGTTCAGGTCACATCTTAACCACTTGTAAATTGAATGCCAATCGACTAGGTAATGATCAGTTCGATGTGGATTGCAAATCATTATCAGAATCGGAACACACAAAAGTTCTGGTTTGTTTTGGAATGTGTATTTTAGAGAGAACTAACGGAATGTTTGACTGAGACCTCTTTCGGGATACTGGATCTCTGGATGATGAAATATTTTTTTACGAAATAAGAATTTTTTAGTACATGTCATCCAGGATGAAATAAAATAAAATAAATATAAACAGCAAACCCTGCGACCATTGCCCCTCTGCTGGTAATATGGGCGGCGTCCTTGTTTCCAACTTGAGCTGGTTTAGATACAATTGGGCACTTATTTTCAACTTGAATTTGTTTAGATACTTTTGGGCAAGGAAGCTGAGGAAGTCATTTCTTGGACTCTGCAGAAGGAGAGTGTGAAAAGCATATAGGATGTGATCGATTGTGGCTTCCTCGTAGTTGTCAAACTGATTGACGATTTCCTTGTACCATGCCTGTTTCAGATGAAAAGACATGGATGGTTGGCGCAGAATATCATTTAAGTATATTCCAACAAATTCTATCTTCTGTTGGGTTGAAAGTTTTTTGGCTTCAAGCCTTTCCCTAAAGAAGGAAATTTTTACTTCATGCCGATCGGGCTTGATAGCTCGAGTTTGAGGAACTAAAGTCAGAGGTAATGATTTCGGAGGTGATAAGAAGGAGAATTAATTCTCGAGTAGATAGATAGATGGATGTGCGTGAGTTGAAGCGGCTGAACCAACCTTGACTACTACTACTAGCTGAAGATATGGCGAGCCGTTTTTTCTGATACGACTTGTAAGCTTCCTTGTAAGGGTCGATGTCAGGATGATCTGGAAGCCACAAATCGGGTGGGTGAACGGGCAAGTTGGCGTGGGTAATAATGATAAGCTGGCTAATCAAGAAGAGAATAAGTAAAGAATGAAGAAGCCACATGATTGATGTAGAGGGCTAGAGCCTTGTTGATATCAGGTCATGGGCTGATGCGAAGGGAACCTGTGTGATGGTGGGTGTGTTTTTGTAATCAAGTTCCTAGTTCGGAAACAGTTTAAGAATACAATCTAAAACACGCTTTACCTTAATTAGCTGAAACTATAGATAACAAGAATGAATTTGTCTGGAAATATTCCAAGTTTGATAAACCACACCAAAAGATTTTGATCGAACCATCATGATAGCGACTTGAGTTTCAGCCACATGCGTAGAGTGATAGTTAGTGTCAAGTTTGAAGAATACGCAAACTGGCTGAGTCCCGCCTTCGTCGCGAAGCGAGACCTTCCGAAGGAGGGACTCACGGAGGATTAGTCCTTTGGCTGGTGAAAATTTCAAAACCGTGCCTACTAGGTAATTCTAGTGGATGTATTTTAATTGACCCTCCTTGGAGGGAAATGACCGCGTGAATCACGCGCATCTACTCACCTTGACCACGTCCCCTCACCTCTCCAGGCTGAGTCTGAACACTGCCCTGAAGTGTTCTTCCTGCCCAGAATGTGTGTGATGGTATTGCCTGTAGGCATCAATACAAGCAAACAAGCCTGTTATTATGGTCTATGCTAAAGGTAGTGAATCCTGTACAATATAGAGCTGGTATTGAGTGTCAGATGTGGTGGGTGGTCAGCTGGGTGCAAAGCCATGAACAGCATGAAGGTCATGGTGTGCTTCTCTGAGATCTGCCCCTTCTGTTGGTGGGTAACATGTGAGTTGTTGAGCAAGCCAGGGTACTTGCAGAGGGCTTCGGAAAGAAAATGCCACATTTTTCTAATCCTTACACGCAAGCTGGGTGACTTAGGGCATATAAGTCCCTCCTTCGGAGGCTTGCATGCCACCTCTGAATAAAGAGGGACTTCGTTAAGCTAGGCAACTTGCTTAGCCAGAGTGTACTACATATTTAAATATTGTTTTTTCGGAACACCTTGGACACTTGTCATCGAAAATCCAGTACGCCATCACATTTTTTTTCCATTTTTTTTTCCCGCGGTTTTTGCCAGACAGGTGTAGGAAAGTATACACAGCCGGACTACCATGCGTCAATTGAGACCGCCACAGGGACCCAACAGTACACCACAGGTGCACCCTCAATACAAACCCAGTCGACTTGAAGACAAATACGTATGCTCCAATTGAGTTTTTTTGTCTTCAAGTCGACTCCAAATCCGAAGTCGTCTTCAAAACAAGTTATGGTTTTGAAGGCGACTTCAAAACAATTTTAAAGTTTGGGTCGAACACCCTTTGATTTTTCTCGGTCCTCAAGTCAACCTGAGAACCTGTTCGGGTTTTCAAGGCGCCTTGAGGACCACTTCTGGTTTCCAAGCCGGCTTGGAAACCAGAAACGGTCCTCAGGTTGACCTGGGAGTGGTTTCCAAGCCGGCTTGGAATCTGTTGACTGCCAAACATGTTGACAGTAAATTGGGAAACAGGAAGGAGGGATGGAATATAAAAGGGGTGATTCGAGTGGGTTCCTATATTCCATCCCCACCTCTCACCGGTTCCTCATCCTTCCTATGCCTTGCCACACCAACGACCTTGAAATCATTTACGACGCCTGGCTGTGTGACAGAATCCTCAAGCTCTGTGCGGCTGAGAAGGCACACGGTTTTTGGCTGACCAACACCTCTCAGATGATGTTGGTCAGCAATTGCATCAACCATTGTTTGTGCCGATTCAAGAAAGTTGTATTTAACTTTCTTGATTTGGCACGCAGCGACTTCATGGTTGGGGGCATCCTGAAGTATGAGGATGCCTCCCGCCATCTCGCTTGGATTGGCCGCATCCGCAGAGGACAGCGATACCACTTCTACCCCCTGGTATCCGCTTCAACCTACCGCCGGTTTCGACGGCTCATGGTGAATATTCCCAACAAAGGGGATTTTTCTGCCTCATTGTTAATCAAATTTTCCCCTGAACACAAGGAGAGAATATCAAAAAATCCTGTAATTTATTTAATTGATTTATCTTTCAAAATGGAGGGGCAACTTGACTAATTTAAAGTTGTTGTAGTCCCCCCCCTAGCCTCAGCACCACTGAGTCTGACTACACCTAGCCTCAGCACCACTGAGTCTGACTACACTCACATATCTTGGCCCCCCTCAGAAGATGGGGTTGAAGCAGACGGCAGTGAAGAAATCAACACCAACCAGGCCCCAAATCTCCCCCTTATCCCTCCAATTGAGGGCAATTCTCTCTCAATTGCTGGTGCACACCCCGCCACCGCGAAGCCAATCTCACCATGGCTGATTTTTTTCTCATTTCTTACTTTTCTGAAAATGACAGACACACTTTGTCTATAATGGCTGAACATTCCTTCTACCACTGGTCTGCTTTCAAAGGAATGACTCAGAAAGAGCTCACAGACCTAGGATTCCGTGTGGGCCCAGCTCGTTTGATAATATCTGGTGTGGCCAATGTGCTCAAGCAGCTGGGATCTTACAGTCCTCAAGGCTGATCTCTTATACTTGTATTGTACTTGTTATAAATATTATATATATATATGGTTTCATCCTTCAGCAATGGGTTCCTTCTTCCACAAATATACTTATTCATGTTTACCAGATTTTTCATCAGAATGTGGTCCCCCAGTCCTGCTTGTAATGTAGCCAACAAAATACATGTATCAAATTCTTTGCAAAAATCCATTGGCCATGAAATATCTATCTGGCCATCAAATAACTATCTGTCAGCTTGTCTCATGCTGATCATATTAATTGGGTGATCAATTAATGTAGGCAAAACACAAAAATTTATCCAATTCCTTTCTCAATCACACACTATTGGCCATAATTCACCTTCAACTGTATTGACATAACTGGGATGATGGGGTGATATTGTTGCCAATTTGGATCTGACTTTGGTCTGGTCTAATAATATGGTTGGTGGTAAGGTGACCCAGATGTGTAATATGAGGTTGATGCCCCATCAGTGCCATCATTTTGGTGGTAATATGCACCTGACAAACCATAAGGGCCAAATGCCGGGTGGTAAGATGTACTTGATGAATCATGAGGGGATAAATTTGAGCTGTAAGGCAGGTGGGAATTGGGGTTGTGGGGTGAGCTTGATGGATATTGATGTGTTTTTTATGGTTTGATTGATTTGGTTTCTTGTTATGGCCACCATGGTTATTCCATTTGGTCTGACCTGAATATGCAGCTTCTAGCATGATTGTATCTGTAATGCAGTTGATTGGTAGTGTTGAAATTGTTTGGTGGACATGAGGTTCATGATGTGAAAAAACATTCAAAATATAGCTGTTATGGCTTAGGTTGTGGTTTATCACATGCTTAACTGTGTTACCTTCTTGTCTGCTTGTTCTTGGTATGTTTGATACCACAGGCTGACACCGTCCATCATAACAATTGTGCTGCACATTGAGACAACATAGTATTTGCTGTCACATATCAAGAAACAATCTGGTTAGAAATGGTTTGTTACACAAGATTCTGCATCCTTACCTGTGTATGAATGCATCTAGCCATATTTTGTTTTTCCACAATCCTAAGTGAGAAATCCTTCTGCAAACCCCTCAGTATGCAATCTTAAGTTTTAATTATGTATTTTTGGGGTGGTTAACTGCCCAGATGGAGAGGACACATCCAATGCCTGATTCAGACTCAGGTATATCTTCCTGAATAGTGTCATAAGGTTCAACATGCATGAAACCTTCATGAAATATGTACTGTAGATATTGTTACTCACCATTATAAATGAACCTTGTTGAATGACTTCCTTATCACTCAGTTTCAATGAACCTACCTGTATAATTTGAGAGTTGGGATGATTATGTTGTATTTCTTCAGGAACAGGTTGTGCCTCCATTTCTGTTATTTTGGATGATTTAACATATGGGTATTTTCCAAGGTGAAAAAGTTTTGAGTTTTATCCCATGGCCTCTTTAATCAGAGGATTTCTTGAAAATACCTCCCTCACTTGGACTGATGCTTGAAAATATTTTTGGTGAGAGTCATCATAGAAGTAAGCACCAGAGATAATTAACTGCATAATCGGGTAATTACTGAAACTGAGGCTATATCTCTCCCAGGACTGAGTCTATTTGGTGAACTGCTGCCATTCTCAGTCAACAATTGTAGCTTTCAAACTTCTCAGTTTCAAATAAGCTGCTGGGCCAAATCTCAGATTGAGTCAGGGAGATGTAAAACAAATGTGAAACTTGGGTTTATTTCCCACTGGGCTGTCATCTGAATATGTGATACAAAAATATCCTGATATGCTCTCTCAATTCTTTGATGTGGCTATCAATGTCAACAATTTTGCTTTCAAATATTAGGCTTCCATATAGCATAATGGAACCATATGTCCTTTTGTGATTGTGTCATAAATGGGAAGTACACAAATGGTGCCAACTGTGCAACTGTGCGGAAATCCTTTCCCACAAAACTCTTCCAGTGTGTAATCATATACTTGGCTTGAATGGGGGGAGATATTCAGGCCATCTAATTTCAATGATCTAAAATGTGCCTCCATTTTGGTAAGGTCCTTTTGATGATGCATGAAGTCTCTTAATAAATATTTGCCAACCCCTAGGAGAAAACAGGCAGAATTTCAACAGGAGTATCTAGGCATTCCATCAAATTCTTTCAGGTGAGCAAAAGGATTGCAAAGCCGTTGGGGTTTCTGAATCCTCAATCAACTGGATTGCTTCTTTGTCATGTTTATGACTGCACCTCATTTCTATGAGTGTATCTTGAAGTTTCTGTCAATCCAAAGTCATCCATGTGGACATCATACTCCTTCTTGGTTCTACTTGTGAGGATATGCCATGCACTTTTAGTTTTCTCTACTGTTTGATTCCACTTTCTTGCAATTGGTAGCATTGGATCCCAAAGAATCTTTGGTATTCAATTGTACATCTATTTGCACTTGATTGACCCTCACATGGCGATTTGGCATGGGTTCTTACAATTTCCTGGAATGGATAGTACTCTTCAACCTCTGCTGCCATTGGTGAGTCTCCCAGGTACAAACATCATCAAACACAGCTCATACAAATCAATACTCCATCTTTCAGACTGGCATCATATGCAAAGCTACCACCTTCTGTCTGTCAGAGAACTAGTCCCAAGACATGGTTAGTAATTGTATTTAATAAATGGGCAGCCAATGGACAGATAATATAGTCACATCACGGAATAATCACTCACTTCATCTCTTCCACACTGCCAGCATTTTACTACCTAGGATGAAGTCATCCCAGTTAAACTGGGATGCACTCAACCAATTTAAACTTGGTTGATATCACTGATGAAATATAACCCAGGGACCCCCCTTGGTTTTATATTTCATTGGTTGAGGTCAACCTACTTTAAATTGGTTGGTTGCATCCTAGTTTAACTGGGATGAACTCAACCTAGGCAATTATGCTGGCAGTGCCACAATTGACTCACCAAGCTCCAAAGCCCCCACCTCATTAGATTGTTCTAATAAAATGACAATTGTACTCCATGTTTCTTTGATCTGGAGGTAGACCACTCAATGTGAAATAGTATGATACATGCTTGTTCCCTCTTTGGACACATTCCCAGAGGTATCATCTGAGTAGAGTGTAATGGGTACATTTCGGATGACTTTCCCTCTTGCTTTGACTCTCCAAGGGTTTGGGATTGGAATTGGGACCATTGACCCAAATCCGTACTTCAAGTATTTGATGGCAAATTGTATCTAAAAATGGACCTTCCAGAGCTTGTTGTGATCTGTAATATGTGTGGTCAAGGCGGTGACTGGAATAGTATGCAGCTCATGAGTCATAACAGATGTTTCCAGGTAAGATACTTGCCAGCTGTGATGCTCCATCTCTGAAATTCTTGTTCTTGTCTGGATAACATTCTGTTCTTGGAAATACATTGGGCATATATTTCATTTTCCATCTTGAAGAAAAAAATTGGTATCACAAGAAGCTGATCAGGTCCTTTCAGTGGTGACCTGGCTCAAATATATAATAGTGTTGATTTTCAATATTGACCATCTGCACACGTGCATGCTTGATAATTCTTCCCTCCACTTTCTGCTTGATATAATGAATGGATGTTCTTCCCATTAGGGTCAGTGGATAAAACTCCAGATGACCAACCACAAATGGATTTGCAATTTCCTGAATATACCAAGAATTCAAAAATCAGCCAGATATAAGCCCAATGGAGAATCTTCACAATATTAAGCAATTTTAAACCACATGGCCTATAAGTCTTTTATATACTGAGTGAAAAACACTTGTTATTTAATACTGAAGTTCTTTCAGTAATTTTAACATTAAGCATCTTCCTTATTTTCACACGTGTGCGCCTGAGTGTATCCCATGGGGTAGTCACATGACAAATAATTTAATATCAAGCGGATCTGGTGGTACATTCCTCGGGGAAAATACATTGTGAAGGTGGCCAAGCAAAAGAGCCCCCACAAAATACTGTGCAGAAATCAGTTTCAGGTCAAGAAAGAATGAAATTATACGAATTAACAACAGAGGTTTAAACTACCATTTTAGCTGGGAAGGGATACCAGTTACCACTTGGCTCAGCATGTTCATTGTTGGCCTTATCAGCATCATTATTTCCAAGTAAAAATCATCATGATTACCAGGATCCAACCAGAATGATAAAGGATCATCCATGAACCATTCATGAATGTCAAACACCCTTTCAGAATTACCATCCAATTTGTCATCAACACCACCAAAACCCAACCCCAAACTCTCATTTGAGATTGAGTGTTGCATGGAGTGATCACATTGCTCATTACCATTGTTTTGTATTGTATAATAGTTTAAATTGGTTCCTGATTCATAACCTTGCATACCAGAAATGGGTATATCAAGTTCCTGAGAATCATAAAAGGGCATCCTGCCAGTGTCTAAACTTGCCGCCCCAGGTGTGTGATGAGAAAGAGTATCATTATTAACACTTGCTGGCCTCTGATTTGTATTTGAACCTTTTTCCATGACAACATTAACAAAGGAAGGAGTCAATACTGTAGCCAAATTGAAGACAATTTCCAGTAGACAGGCGTTTGAAAAATTAAAGAGCAGTTTCACTTCTGCTCCCCTTCTTCAACATTTTGATTTCACCAAGGATAGAGTTCTACATGTTGACAGCTCAAAGTATGCCCTATCCGCAGTGTTATCACAGGTTGAAGACCGGGGTCTGCTTCACCCAATTTCATTTCTTTCAAAAAAATGGAACGATCAAGAAACTTCATGGCAGTGTCACAACCAAGAACTAGGCGCTATAGTTCAGGCGTTCCTCGAATGGAGAGCATGGCTGATTGATACTCAAAACCCGGTTATCGTGATGTTGGATCATGCTAATCTCAAGTATTTTTTAACAAACCAGCATCTTTCCAATAGACAAACTCGTCGGGCAGCTTACTTGTCTTCCTTTAATTTTGTTATTAAGCATATTCCAGGAAGATTAAACCCCGCTGATCCTCC
The DNA here is from genome assembly GCA_007896445.1 of Puccinia hordei. Taxonomy (NCBI): domain Eukaryota; kingdom Fungi; phylum Basidiomycota; class Pucciniomycetes; order Pucciniales; family Pucciniaceae; genus Puccinia; species Puccinia hordei. The sequence continues at coordinate 39,719 of RDRW01000342.1, forward strand.
CACGCGACGGCCCAACTTTTTAACAACCGGAGAAGAGGAGCAGACACAGCAATTGCTGTTGCAGGACACCTCGGAAGGCTTACGGGTAGTAGGAGCATCGGAAGATACTCCGGATGAGAGATTGGATATCGGGGAAGTTATTATCAGCAATCTTACTACTGAAGACAACATTGCAGATTCTGAGGAGGATACTGAAGTACAAATACGGGATCTTTCTGAAAGAATACAAAAGTCTAGAAGATGTATTTCATCATCAGGTCTACTGCTCGCTTCATTGTTTTACAAACTATATACAAGTGTCTTGGGGAGAAAGAAATGAAAGGGAAAGGAGAGAGTCGCTCATACCTAGAAGGGCAGAGGTAAGCTGCTGTTGGCTGTGTAGTAGATAGTCGGTGATGGATAAGATGTGTTTTCAGTGGGAAAGAAGAAAGCGTCGAGATTGAGATGGTTTGATTTGATTGTAAGAGGGAAATAAGATGAAGTGAAATGTTATGAAAAAGAAAAAGGGAGAAGAAGAATCTTTGTTGATGTTTGAATGTGAGATACGTGTGTAAAGCGATGTAAGAGCAGAGAGTAGGGATGGTAAGAAAAAAGTCAGATGTATTGTTGTTTGCTTGTGAAGTCTTAGTCAAATTTCTGTGTTCTGAAGGAGGATGAGTAAGCCGCTGAGTGAGCTACTTTCATGCCTTTTTAAGGTTGTGCAGGTAGGTTCAAGCTTCTGCTTACACACTATGGAATGGTGGTGGTAGTCTTTGCCACGGATTTGCCACGGGGGCTTTTCAGGGACAAAGGAGGCAGTAAGGAATCGTCAGGGTTTGTTCCATCAGCCTTGTCTTCATTGACTGTGGCAACGGTAAGGTTGGTAGTTAGTACATCAAGGTAGAATATCCTCTTGGGCTTTTTACACTTACAATGTATCACTATCAACCGGTTGAAGAGTATGCTACTATCAAGATATCTCAATATACTCTAGGGTGGAAAGCGAATTGGGAGAAAAATGGGGAACATCCCGTGGACGCCGCTGTGGAGGTATTGAATACTAATTCCGCTGTTAGCGGTAGGTTTTGCAATCTGACACTTTCATTCTGCTTACCTTCACAACAGCTGAGGGATATGTTGCAGTCAGCATATGAGGCAGATCCGCCGGACCCAGAAGACAACGGGTTGGAACTAAGGGAAGGGCTGTGGTGGATGCGGGATCACATTTTTGTCCCAGTCTCCATTTGTTCCAGAATATTGAAGGACTATCACAATGAACCAACGTCTGGGCACATTGGATCGCTAAAAACACTGGACCTGATAAGTCGGACGATGACTTGGCCGACTATTGGAATTGATTTCGTCGTAAAACTTCCAGTGTCTTCCGGTTACAATTCAATTTTGGTCATTGTTGACCATTATTCAAAGGGAGTACACCTTATAGCAGCCAATGAGACGTGGACAGCAGAAGAATTTGCTTCATCATTTTTTGACAGATTCATACGTTTGCATGGTTTTCCTGACAAAATTGTTTCTGATAGGGGAGCCTTGTTTGTTTCTCAGTTCTGGAAGGAAGTTCAACGCCTTCTCAGGATAAAACCAGCACCATCAACCGCTTACCACCCTCGCACAGACGGTCAGACGGAGCAAACAAATCAAACGGTCAAAACATTCTTACGAAATTTTGTATTGGATCAACAAGATGATTGGGTTGACCTTCTCCCAATAGCGGAATTAGTATTCAATAACTCCACAGCGGCGTCCACGGGATGTTCCCCATTTTTCTCCCAATTCGCTTTCCACCCTAGAGTATATTGAGATATCTTGATAGTAGCATACTCTTCAACTGGTTGATAGTGATACATTAGATTTGAAACCTAAATGAAACCTAATGTATGTTAGCTTAAATAGTAAATACCGTTGTCATTTCTATTTTCTTTTTCATTCAGTTTTTTTTTCTGATTCAACTTGACTCTCAACCCTCAGGTGTGCTTGTCTTGCTCTCAGCTCTCTCTTGTCTCGTGTGATTAACACACTCGTGGTCTTTGTCAAAGGTGTGCTCGTCTCGCTCTCAGCTCTCTCTCGTCTCGTGTGATTAACGCACTCGTGGTCTTTGTCAAAGACACTCTGTGCCTTTAGCTTCTATAGAGTAAACACACTTACTGATAGATCTCGAGTGCCAGCAGCAGATCAATTGCTTACCGACCTCGCCAGGGTACAGGAAACCCTTCAGGATAATATGATCAAAGCTAAAGAGGTTCAACGGACATACTTCAATCGACGGACCAGAGAGGCACCTGAATATAAAGAAGGGGATTGGGCTTGGCTACTCCAACAAAATATTGCAACTACCCACCCATCAGAGAAGTTGGATTTTAAGCGGCTTGGACTTTTCAGAATAGGGAAAGTTATGAGTACAGATGTGTACAAATTGATTATGCACGAAGATCTTTCCAAACTCCACCCGGTCTTTGTCAGCTTGCTACTATGAAAGAGCAACCTGTCACAAGTTTCCTACAAAAATTATTATAAAAAATATATAATATCGAATAATAGTTTAGAATATCATTTGATATTCTGAATCTACACTAAAATTAACCTAGGGTACCTCACTCACAGGTACCCCTAATTCTCACTCCTTCACTATGTAAATTAGCATACAAGAATTAGCAAGTACCTTTATAAAAAGCACTTGCATCAATTAAATGCTTATATATGTAAATACATATGCTTAAACCCATTTCCAGTCACGGAAATGAGGTGTTTGTAAATTAGGGGAGATAGTGTAAATACACGTGTTTTACTCAAACCCCACGTACCGCAGTCCGCAGAACTTGAAGTTCAACCCGCGTGTCTGAAAACCCGCGCCAAAGTTGGGATACAAGCCCCCGCGCAAGCATTAAGCCCCTTACAGGCTCTCAGCTGGCACGCGGACTCCACAGTCACTCAGGTACAACCCAAATCAGTAAAAACATGCCCCAGTGACCTCATTACATATGTTACATATGTAATAAAGGTTACTGGGGATAAAATAATTAATAATATTAGATTGTATTATTATTTATACATATAAATAAAAATATACTGACTGAACAAAACAGTACAAACAATACTGTGGCTTATTATACAAATAAGCCACTAGTATTAAATCTATAACAACCAGTACTGATGTACTACAGACTGTAAACAATATAAATGTAAATAATAATAAAATACATTAATCAAATCAATTGGTGACGTGTATTCAAAGCAGGGGCTGCTGAAGTGTCACCAAGAAAGCAAAATGGGCCAAATGTGGTCCAAAGATCCCACAAGTTGGCCAATAATACCTACAGGGTCCCCAGGGGAACTCTAGACTATTTAAGGAGCTCTTCAACCGCCCAAAGACGGCTCCTCATGCTTCCCAATACCCACTAACAACCTTACCCACTTATTATTAGATATACATCTTTATAACACAGTCTGGTAAGCTTCTTAGTAGTTATTCTTTAGCCCTTTCTTCCCCAACAACTTCACATTGACCACCCAGCTCCATCATCCATCCATCCAAGCGCTTCAAACTGTCCAGTTTCACCCAGAATATCCCCAAGACCCCTCAAGGTTTATTACTAGTAAGTAATAACCCTTTTTCTTGAAGATATTCCCCCATTTCCATTCCTGGGATTAAACGACCCCTGTTCCAACAGGCCCCAGTTTTCCAGGTCAGTAAATCCTCTGCATTTACGTGCAAGATACCTTAGAGGGGTTAAACCACCCCTGATTTATCAGGCCCCTCTGGTTTTAATTATATTAAATTTATTTAATATAATTATTACCACCTTTTTCTCTAAATTCTTACGGCACAATTCCCCCATATCTTTTGGGAATTGCACCTTGTGTACCTTACCCAGAGTCTTTGTACTCTTTCCATCTATCCTTGCACCACCTGTAGCTAGACGGACTTGTCCTTGGCATCAGGGAGGCTGACAGTCTTCCATACCTCACTCCTTCTTCCTTTCCTTGATCCACAAGACTTTCCCAACAGAATTGGTTCTCAGGCTCCCACTAGAGGACCAGTGTCTTTATCAACTGAATTCTGGAGCAAAAGGGAAGTAGAAGCATTAATTGGATACAGGTCTCCAAACTGTTTCCGAAAGTCTCACAAGTATCTTGTTCAATGGCGAGGAGGATCAATAGCAGATGATTCATGGGTACAAGGGGAGCTTTTTGCGGAATCCATACACCCTTATTTAGAAATTTTTTCATGAGACCTTCGGCACGCAAAACATACAATGACCAGTGACAAATCTATCCAAATTTTGTTATAGGTACATGGCGGTGAATTTTGTCAACAATAGCAAACCCAAAAAAAAAAAAAATTACAAAAATAAACAAAAAAAAATAAAAATAAAAAAAAATAAAATAAAATAAATAAAAAATAAATAAAAAAAATAATAAATAAATAATAAATAAATAAAGAAAAAAAAAAAAAGAAAATAAAATAAAATAAAACTAAAATAAAATAAAATAAAATAAAATAAAATAAAAGTAAATAAAATAAATAAAATAAAAAAAAGAAAAAAAATAAATAAAAAAAAATAAAAAAAAATAATAAAAAGAAAAAATAAAAAAAGAATAAAAAAAAAAAAAAAAATAAAAATAAAAAAAAACAAATAAAAAAAATAAAAAAAAAAAAAAAAATAAAAAAAAAAAAAAAAAATAAAAAAAAAAAAAAACAAAAAAAAAAAAACAACCAACTAAAAAAAAATAAAAAAATAAAAAAATAAAAAAATAAAAAAAAAAAAAAAAAAAAAAAAAAAAAAAGAAAAAAAAAAAAAAAAGGAAAAAAAAAAAAAAAAAAACAATAAAAAAAAACATTAAAAAATAAACAATAAAAAAAATAAAAAAAAATAAATAAATAAAAATAAAAAAATAATAAATAAAATAAATAAAATAACTCAAAAAATCCCCTAAAAAAAACCAACAGAAAAATAACATAAAAAAAATAAAACGCAAAAGAACCTAAATAAAATAAAATAAAATAAAAACAAAAAAATAAAAAAATAAACTGAACAAAAAATAAAAAAAAACTAACAAAAAATCAAAATAAAAATACAAAAAAATAAAAAAATAAAAAAAAAAAAAAAAAAATAAAAAAAACTAAAAAAAAAAAAAAAAAAAAAAAAAACCCCCCCCCTAAAAAAAATAAAAAAAAAAAAAAAATCCCCCCCCCTAAAAAAAACAAAAATAAAAAAATAAAAAATAAAAAAAAAAGAATAAAATAAAAAAAAATAAAAAAAATAAAAAAAATAAAAAAAATAAAAAACCCCCCTCCCAAATAAAAAACCAAAAAAAAAAAAAAACTAAAAAACACAAAAACATAAAAAACCCCCCCCCCCCCCTAAAAAAAAAACCTAACCCCCCCAAAACCCCACTCCCCCCCCTCCCCCCCCCCTAACCCCCTAAACCACCCTAACCCTAAAAAACAAATAAAATAAAAAAAAATAAAAAAACAAAAAAAATAAAAAAAATAAAAAAAAAAATAAAAAAAAATGAAAAAAAAAAAAAAAAAAAAAAAAAAAAAAATAAAAAACTAAAAACCAGAAAAAAAAAAATAAAAAAAAAATAAAAACCCTCCCCCCCCATCCCCCCCTCAAAAACTAAAAAATAATCCCCCAAAAACAAATAAACAAAATCCCCCCTAAAAAAAAATCCCCCCCAACCCTAAAATAATCCCCCTCCTCCCCCCCCCCCAAAATTAAAACCCCCCCCAAAAACCCAAAAAATTTAAAAAAATTTAAAACCCCCACCCTTTCCCAATTTTACAGAATCCCCCTACCCTCCCCAAAAATCCTAAATCCCTCCCCCCTCCCCTCCCCTCCCCCTCCCTCTGTATCTACCTCAGCTCCCTTCCCCTAAAATCCATACCTCCCTGGTCTCCCAGTTCCCACATCTAAATCCGGATCCGTCTAAACTTCTATAAAACACTAGCTTCTACTACGCAACACAAGACCCTTCCGGTTACCAATATTACATTGATTCATTAGACGCAACACGTATTGTAAATATAAATCGCCGCCCCCCGTCAGACCCACCCTCCTGTATTTTCATCCTCTTCATGGATTTATTTTGTTTTCCTTTACTTACCCTTTTTCAAATTCAAACTTTTATCTTACCAAATCCAGGATTGGTAAAGATCCTCCCTGCACCCTGTTTTTCCTGCGAAATCACAGATGAGAAATTCTGTCCCTGCACAATTCTTTACATTCATCCTTGGATGACTGTCAAATCCCGCCAAAATGCACCCATTGTTTGTTCTTTTGTATGGCTGATGTGAGCCTGGGTCTCTAAAGTGACAACAGGACACAAGGATGGGGGCAACATTTGTATTTCAAGGGAATAAGGAAAACAACTGTTAAGAAGGAACAGGGGGAAAGGGAAGAGAGAAGGGAATATTTTTGATGATTTGATGATTTGAATGATCTGAGTGCTCTTATTAATGATAATCAACAACTTTAAAAGTTGGAAAGCTGTGCCAGAGACTTTGAGAAATGCAACAGCCTCTTCACACAATGGAAACGTGGAAGGTATCTGAGAAGACAAGTCTAATCAGCCCAGTTTTTTAGACTATTTTCAAGCAAGATAGTCAAGGTTGTTTAGAGGGAAACCTATGTGGTTTGTTTCAAGGAAAGAAAAACCACAGAAAAAGACAGAAGCTAGGTTGATTGATCTCTTGAGATGATTGAAGCTTGATTTGATCTGATGGATTGAGCTTGATTTGATCTGATTTGATGGAGGAGGAAGAAAGGCAAAAGGATGGGGAAAAGATGGGAGACAGAGAAGGACTTCTGTCAGAAGAGCAAGGTTCAGAAAGGGGACTGACTGACAATACTGTTTAGGTACTGGGTGAAAGAGGCCTTTGGTTGGTTAGAGTGGTGAGCTGTAATTTGGTGAATCCTTGGTGATCTGAGTTGGTGGTTCTGGGTGTCTGGAGTTTGTGTATCCTCCCTGCAATGGAGGATACACCAACTTCGAATATTTTCAAGGTTTGCTTATGTAATCTCACATGTAGATGTGGTTGGCTGGCCTTGGTTTACTTGCTCAACTAGTTGTGGCGTAGAATTGATTATTTAATTACTCTATGAAGGAGTTGAGCAATTACAAAGTGTTCAGTGAGCACTATGGTCAAAATTTAATGAGGAAACAGAATTTGCAGTCAAAATGGTGATTAAGATTGAGGATAAAAAGATATGAGGCTATTGTTCTTTATTTATTGGGAGAAAAAGGAAATAAGGCAAGCTTTAGGTCAGTTGTGATGACTCTAAGGCTGACAGCTGATCATTCTAGATCAGCATGGAGTATTATGAACATGTTATTACCAGGTCAGTACACACTTTCCCTTCTTCCTATTCATCCCAAACATAAAACCGGTGGGATTTGCTGATTTTTTTCCTGCCACCAGCCTCCTTAGACCATCAATTATTACCCCTTACTCATTTCAAACCCGTTCAACCCTTTACCGCTTGTCAAAAACCTTCTAACAACATGGCATTATTTGATACCTTTCCTGACCCAGCTTTACCTGCGTACAACAGTATGTCCAAAATTGCATCCAATGCACCTCCAAACTTTTCATCTGGACTTCCCAAATCACCCACGGATTTGTCAACTGCTGGCCATTGGGTTTTGAATTCTGCGGCTTCATCCAACTTTGATTGTTCAATCAACTTCACCATTTACCTCAGCAAGAAAACCAAGCAAAACTTAACAACATGGGTCCCATTACATCCTCAATCCAATCTTTCTATCACTTTCAAACCTGGAAACAGTGTCAGCTGGGCTGAATTTGTTGATCTAGTTGCTACTGCATGCAACAAAGATTACACTTATATTGGTTGAATGATTGCCAACGGCACCTCTGGATCCTCAAGCACAATTGCCTGGATGGGCTATGTCCTGAAGAAAAAGACTTATCCAAAGCAGTCGCCACATCCTATTGTTGACAAGATCACTTTCCTCCAATGGATTTATGAAATCATCAAGTTGGAACAATCCAAAGGGGGAGTTATCCTTTGCATGGATAACCCCCGCAACAAGGCCACTCAAGCACGCAAGGAGGACTTGCTTGCAAGGACAATCAAACTCATGGATGCTCAACATAAAAAAAAAGCATCTCAATCAGCTCATAATTTGCTCACTCCTGGTAAGAGGGCTTGTGGTTCCTTGTCTGACCATTCCACGGAGGTCAGTTGTCCTGTTTATAATCCACAGTTACTGTTTAACACCCCCTGACTAGTTTGGTGTTCCACTGGATGCATTGAGTGAGCCTGACTTTGAGGATCTTGATGTCCATAGCAATCAGATTTATGCCACATATGGCATGAAATCAGACTATGACTGCTTCCATCCAGTATATCTTGACCCAGCAGATCCGGATCAATACACTTTGCTGACCGCTGGTGTTGTTGACAAGTGGGCAAAAGATTTGGTTAGTAATTTTTCTTATTTGTGATATCCCTCTCATGGATTTCAAAAGCTAACCCGTAGGTAATACGTTTTTAGTGTATGTGTGTCCCAGGGGTCAGCTTAGTAGCACCTCTGGCCTCAATAAGTTTCGGGCGTTGATAAACGCACGCCAACGCCAGCCCCACGCCAATTTTTTTTGGCGTGCGGGGCCTACACGCCCATTTTTTTTGGCGTGTAGGGTCTAAACGCCAAAATAAATTGGCGTGTAGGCCCCGCACGCCAAAAATGGCGTGCGGTTCCCACACGCCATTTTTTTTTGGCGTGTGGGCCCCGCACGCCAAAGAAAATTGGCGTGTGGGACCCGCACGCCAATTGTTTGGCGTGCGGGTCTCACACGCTCACGTAATCAAATGGCCCCTCCCATTCGATTACGGGAGCGGGGGATGGATATGTATATCCCCATACACATAATACATGTATGTATTATGTGTATGGGATATACACACCCCCCGCTCATGTAATCGAATGGGAGGGGCCATTCAATTACGTGAGCGAGCCCGAGTCTGTTTCCGGACTGGGGCTTGCTTATGGTCCTGGTTTTTTCAACCAGAACCACAACAAACACCGCCCACCGCTCTCCGATTCAATCAACAAAAGCGGTGAGTCTGAAAATCCGAAAAAAAAAAAAAAAAAAAAAAAAAAAAAAAAAAAAAAAAAAAAAAAAAAAAAAAAAAAAAAAAAAAAAAAATGAGAAGTAAAAAAATGAGGAAAAAACCCCAAAAAAACCAAAAAAAAAGGGTTTTTTTGGGGTTCAATTTTGTGGAAAAGCCCACAGGCCCAGGGCTCCAAGACCCAACTGGCCCAAAGACAGGGCCCAATGGCCGTAAGAAGGGGCCCGCCTCTGCCCATCACCTCCCGTGGGCCCACAGGCCCACTTTGATGCTCCAAAGGGGCAATAAAACATTCAAAGGGGCCATTCAAACCCCCCAGGCAGCTCAAAGGGCCCCGTATAAGCCCCAGACGCACACCATCCCCCCCAAAAGTGGCCCATCTCAAACACACCTCTTCCTATTTCCATTTTTTTTCACCGTAGATATAGTAACACGTGCTGACAAACTCTCCCATTCAAATCCAAACAGATTCCGCACAATTCACCAAATCACCAGCAAACAATTTCTCACACTGGTCATTACAACTCCTCAAGCAATCATCCTCCACACCCATACGGATTCTATGAGGTTGACCCCAACCATCACCCTCACGCCCCACTTGGTAACATGTATCAAAATCAAACCTCTGCGTATGGAAATTCACACGTGCTTGGCCAACCTGCAGCTCCAATCAATCAATCAGGCCACCTAGCAACTAACTATGGCTACCCAAGCAACCAATATGGCCAAGCCCCCCAGCCCCTTACTGTCCCCTCGGCCCACCCAGCCACCTACAGCTTCAATGACAACAACTACAGACTGGCAATCCAGCCAAACCCTGTCCCCCCAGCCCACCCCGTAGCGCAGCCTGTGTTCCGCCCATATGAGGTACAATTGCCTCAATTCACCCACTATCACAATCGACCTCCAGCCTCTACCCATCAGCTTGATCCAGCCCAACCATCCTATCTGGCTCAGCCAGCCCTCTACGCACCACCTCATATAACTCAAGCCCCACCATCCCATCCGTTTCCGCAATCCCATCAAGCACCACAAATCTCAAACTACTGGCAGCCGGGACCCCAACCATTGTCCCACCCGGCCAACCCATTCACTCTTGGACCCACTCACTTCCAAGGCCTGCCAACCTCTCACAATTTCCCCGTTGGCCAACCATCAGTGCCCGCTCCGCCGCAGACAAATCAAGTCCCTTCCATACCCGTCATGCAAGATATGCAGCCATCTCTGGGGGAAATAACCTCCTCTGCGCCATTTAGCCCTCAAATTTGGCCACCCGCACAACCAAGTCCTCAACAGTTTCCCCCAGCAACGTTCAGCCCTCAAGTCCTTCAAACTGTGGCTGAAGGTGAGTTGTCAAATACTTCTCCACTTTGTTTTCATATTACCAAGAACTAATGTTTACCTACTCAATTCCCCAGTCAAATACCCAAGGATCACGGCTACATCTCCTGGCGGGTATCAACCTGCACCACCCAGCCCTCAACTGTTTCCCCAAGCAAATTTCAGCCCTCAAGTCCCTCAAACTGTGGCTGAAGGTGAGTCTTCAAATACTTCTCCACTTTGTTTTCATCTTACCAAGAACTAATGTTTACCTGCACAATCTCCCAGTAAAATACCCAAGCGTCACGGCTACATCTCCCGGCAGGTATCACCCTGCACCACCCAGCCCTCAACCGTTTCCCCCTGCAACTTTCAGCCCTCAAGTCCCTCAAACTGTGGCTGAAGGTGAGTCTTCAAATATTTCTCCACCTTGTTTTCATCTTACCAAGACCTAATTTTACCTAGTCAATCTTCCAGTATACCCGCTCAATCCTTTAGGACGTTCACCGCTGGCCCCCGCAATGTTACCCGCCGCCAATCAACCGCATAAAGTGTTGATGAAATCTGAAGATGTACAATCTTATGATTATTCAGTTGGCAGTAAGTTCTTCTAGTTTCTTAATTTGCCCACTTGAGGCAGACTGGCTGAACTGCTTGTGTTTCCAGATGCAATGGATGCACCACCCGAATTCCTTTTCACATGTGTCACTGATCTCAAACACTTTGTCACCACATGGGCCCACGAGCATGGTTACGCTCTGAAAGTCTGTGCTTCCAAGAGGGACAAGAACATCTACTTTGCATGCACAGTTGCCGGGGAAGACCAAACCTCAGTTGATGCTATCCGGTTTCGAGAGTCTAGGAATAAGCGACTGGGGTGCTGCTTCAAAATATCCGGCCACAAACCGACTTCAGTAAAACTCAAGGATGCACCATGGGAACTCCGATGCCGAAAGACAATTGAGCACAATCATGGTCCAATCGATCTGGAACATGTAGTCATCCACAAGAAGCTCTCTGTTGAAGGCCAAACTGAGGTTGCTTGCTTATCGTCTCTTGGAATGCAACCCCAGGCAATTGCTAGACTCCTTACTAGCAGTGAGGGAAGGTTTGTAACCAACAGGACGATATACAACACAAAGCAGGCACTGAGGGCAGAGAAGAGGGCTGGAACACCCCAATCGAGTACCTCCTACGTTGCCTCAACAAATCCAATTGGACACACGAGGACGTTTACGACACAGACGGCAAGCTCCTTTACTTGTGGTTTGCGCACCCAGGATCATTGCTTCTTGCTCGCAGGTTCCACCATGTGGTCAACATTGACTGCACTTACAAGACGAACCTGAACAACTACCCCCTGCTGCATGTGGTTGGCCAAACTGCAACCAATCACAGTTTTTCGATTGGTTTTTGTTTGATGCAAAACGAGAAGAATGAGGCCTACTCATGGGTTGAAGTGGGTGGTATATTTGACTAATCACCTATTCTCATCATAAACTGACTGTACTCCGGTGCCTGTGTGATACCCATAGATCTATATGGGACGCTGACCACGCGCCAAAGGTCTTTGTGACAGACAGGGAATCGGCACTGCGTAATGCTATCTCAAAGCACTTTCCGAATGCAACCGCGAACTTGTGCATGTGGCACATCTGCAAGCAAGCCTTTGCTGGCGATGGCGAAGAATGGGCCAAATTCATGAGGCTCTGGCATGAGGTCGCACATGCCCCCAATGAGGACACCTGCAACTCAAAGTGGGCTCAACTGACACAGTACCTAGTCACTCGAACTAACGTCTACAAATACCTGTACAAGAACGTCTGGAGCGAGCGACAGAAGTTCATGAATGCGTGGGCCGGAATGACACCCCATCTAGGAAATCTGACTTCATCACGATGTGAATCTGCCCACAGCTGGCTGAAAACCTATGTGACGTTGGCTAGGTGCGACTTTGCAACAATTTTCATTACAATTGCTGCAGCAGTGGACCGACAACTTGACACAGCCCACACGAACCTGGCACACGAGTTACAGAAGGGATTAACCGGACTACCAAATGCCTTCAAGTCCCTCAGCTGCAAAATCTCCTGTCATGCGCTCAAGTTGGCCTTGTCTCAGTACAACAAGTTCATCAAGATGAAGAAATCCAAGCCTGGGGATCCCAGCCTTCAATGCAAAGGTAATTTCCAGGCTGGCTTGGGCATTCCGTGTTTGCACACTATTGAATGTTTGGTCCAGGGGAAGGGAGATGTGGAGCCTTCTGATTTCCATGTCCAGTGGCATCTGGCCTATAACCCTGACGGTCCAGTGAGTCCTCCTGATGTATGACTTGTTCATGTCCCTCCTAGCTAATCTTCATCTATGTTCATTGCAGGCTCTTGATGAACCACTGTACGACTTTGACAACGATTTTGAGGATTTCAAGCAGGAGATCTTGGCGTCCCACCACCCCTTGGCGTTAGAAGCAACAATGAAAAAATTACGAAGGGTCCATGCAAACACACACGTGGTTCCGCTTGCAGAGCCTGATCCTATCCGAGTGAAACACAAACTGGAAAGGCCGTGGAAGAAGAGAAAGGGTAGTGGGCGAGTTCAAAAGCGCGATGACACCCATGCAGAAATTGTGGAAGCGCAAATCCAAAAGGCGCAGGCAAGGAAAGCAAGACAGAAGGCCGGTGTATCAAAAGGAAAAGGGGGTAAGCGACAGTCCAAGCGCGCGCAGGCTCCATTGGACACCTCAGCTTCTTCCTCTGGGGACCTGGATGAGCTACCCAGTGCGGAGACACTCATGCGTAAGCAACTTTATTGCATGTCTTTTTAAGAGGCTGATAACTGATGGACTTACTCAGCAGTCAAGAGAACTCAACCCCCACGAATTGGCAGCCTCACTATTGGGAAACGGAATCGGGGGTCTTCCAGTTCAGGAACATCACGGCGCAAGGAATCGTGGCAGCCCAAGTATGGTAGTAAGGATGGTGTAACAGATGAAGATTCTGATTCTGCAGATGCAGTTTCCGATGAAGATTCTGATGCCCCAGATGGGGAATCAGATGAAGAATCTGATGCCCCACATGGGGCATCAGCAGAAGAATCTGATGCCACAGATGGGGAATCAGTTGCAGAATCTGACGCACAAGGTGGGCAATCAGATGAAGAAACTGATCCCCCAGTGGATTCCTCCTCATCTATTGAGATGCAGGTTGAGGAAAAGCTGCTGTCACCTCCAGAAGCCTCAAGAAAAGCCTCAAGCTCTCATGATCAGTTGCTGGGTGAGGCCAGGCTACATTCACCCCTGACACCCAAGGTAAGTACTATAACTTTGACATTAGATTATCAGGGTCTGATTCCATTGTATGTTTCATAGGACCGGCATGTAGATGCTGAGGTTGCACCCAAGGCTGGCCGAACAAGACAGGGGAATACCAACCCTGATGTTGCAGTGAGTGACTCAAGCTTGACACGGACAAGGACGAATGCACTGACTCTAACTGATAACCAACTTCTCATCATTCTTGTCAGGCGGAGCTTCCACCATGGATCTTAAAATACCTGCATTCCACTTATAACCCTGCAGGTGATGGGAACTGTGGTTATGCATGTGTGGCACATGCATTGGCAGCAGATAGACCAGAGGGTCCCTACGCTAAGGCCAATGGGTGGTACCAAGTGCGAAAGGATGTGTTAGAAGAGATGGAAAAGAACAAGGCACATTGGACAAGATACCTTGGGGGGCCTTCAGAATTCGACCGCGCTTACGGACGTGTTCAGGTGACTGACCCACGTGGATCAGTCCCCATGAACAAATGGATGAGCAAGTTGGATGTGGGACCGATTCTGGCCAATGCGTATAACCGGCCATTTGTCTTCCTCAGCAGAACGGGCGGGAGCACCACATATATTCCCGCCACTGTTCCCCCGGACCCTAAACCGCTGCCAGCCCTCTTCTTATCATTTTTCAATGATAATCATTGGATACGTGTGATAGTCAAGCGGACCCCCACGATTCCCTTTCCTCTCCCTAAAGTCTCCCGGTTATTTCACAAGAGCCCAGCAGCTGCTTGGCTAGACTGTGTTCCCCTTCCACTACTCTTCACTCTTTGATCCCTAAATGATTAAATGTACCAAGTTACTGCAAGTAACACTAATTATTATTATCCTTATTAATATTTACCATTCTTATTATTCTTTAATATTATTCCTTTAAGATCTCTAGTGAATATTATTAGTATTATTAATTCATCATTATGACTTTAAGAAGTGATAACATAGTATTCTTAAACTACAATCTTTACAATAAATAATATACTTAATTTAAATATACTTAAATTAATAATACCTTGATTAACTAACACATGAATAATTCAGGCTACTCTGTGATAATAAATAATAGAGTGATAATATAGTATGATTAAACTACAATCAATCTTTACAATAAATGATATACTTAAATTAATAATACGTTGATTAACTAACACATGAATAATTCAGGTTACTCTATGATAATAAATAATACTTATAAGATGTGACAATAACAAATGACACATACGCAATGATAAGTTAATATTTTATTAATATTAATAAAAGGGCCTTTAATATAATAAGGGCATTAATCAAAAAACCCAGTTTTTCCACGTTTACACCCGCTTTTCTGCGCAGCTGCGGCTGCGCAGTGCACCCGGTTTTCCGCATTTACACCGGGTTTTTTGTATTGTTAATTTTGAAGCAAATAGCACGTGGAGTGCGGCATTTGATGCGCGTGACCTCCCCAATCATCCTCATTTGATATTTTATTTAAAACAAATAAAATAAACAATCAAAACAAGGAATATAAACAAACAAAACAAAACAAAAATATGGAGGGCGGCATTTTAAATAAGTAAAACCAGTAAACATTATTTATTTATCAAAATTTTAAATTTATTTATTATATTTAAAGGGGTGTAGAACTTTGTGGTAATTTTTAATTTGCAAAAAAACTGTGTCTTCTACTTGTTTTGGCCAATCCACCCGGTTTTTTTTTAATTTAATTTTTTGCGGGCGGATTTCCATTATTTTTCAAAGTTTTAAATTTATTTCTCATACTTACAGGGGTTTAGACTTTCATGGTAATTTCTATTTTGCTCAAAAACCATGGTTTTTTCTTTTTTGGCCAATCCCGCCGGTTTTTTCATAAAAAATCCTCACAGCTTAATTTCCAGGATTTCTCAACATTTTCACATTTTTTAAACTTTTTCTAAGCACTTTAAGGGGTGGAGAATTTAATGTGAATAACAGTGTTTTTTTTTAAATCACTGGTTGGATTTTGATGATTTTTGGACTCAATTTATTTCCAAACACCTTCACGTCTGTCTTTCAAGATATTCAGGGAGTTTTTAAATGGATTCATACACTTTAGAGGGTGAAGAATTCATTGGAAACAAATACTGATTATAAAATTAACTTCTTATCAGATTTCATGACAAAGAAATGGAAATACAATTATACACAGAGGTATGGTACATTGCATGATGCTTTGGAGTGTTACATTTTGTTAATTAAATAACCAACAACCGGGTGTAAATGCGGAAAACTGGGTGTAAATGCGGAAAAACTGGGTTTTTTTTATTAATGCCCTAGAATAAATGAAATGAATAAAATAAATAAATAAAATAAAAAGCAAGAGACATCATTGCAAGTTAATAAATTATTAGCACACAAATAATACGTATAAGAAAGAGAAATTGTTATCAACACTACTGATAACAGCTAGAAAATGCTTACAAATGGTGAATATACGCCTGAATTACATTCCTGAACTGATATGTAATGGGCAAAAAAAAAATAGAAGACATTGTTTTTTTGGGAAATAAAAATTACCATAAATTTCTACACCCCTGGAAGCATATTAAACATTTTTCAAATGTTGAAAAAAAATCAAAATCCGCCCGCAAAAAAATAAATAAAAAAAAGGGTTTAAAAGCGGAAAACCGGGTGTGCTGCGCAGCAAATTTGAGGTTGCCGCTGCGTAAAACTGTGTGTAAACGCGGAAAAACCGGGTTTGTTCCTTAATGCCCTATAATAATTATGATACCACTAAGGAATCCCAATAGCCCAATTCTGGATAATCTACAGTTTAATGCTGATATATCATCAAGAATTGGCCACAACCTACCTTCAATAAGGTAGAAACCACAAACCCACATGAGTACTCCTTGGATGCCTATTAATAATACTCTGTTTGGGTTATATTTCAAAAAACACTTAAGTCTGATGTTTCATTCAAGTGGATGAGCAAGACAGTGGTGGAAATTACAACTCAAGGGCATGTGAATGAGAAATAAAAGGGAAACCAAAGAAAAAACAACCCCCGGTACATATATCAGAAGTGGTAGTTGGCTACAGCTATTTCTATATCTTGGGAAAACAAAATTTGGAGGTTTTGAATAGAAAAACATTTGTGAAACTCTTCATGGGTTTTTTTCCAATCAACCATTGGCAAACCATCATGACCAATCCGGTTAAATCCCATGGAGCACAAAAAGTTGAGAAAGTATAATCGGAGGTTATCCAAAGTCCCGTGAGGCATCACTGAAGTATTACCACTATCAACCTTATGTTTCAGAACATTGGCGCCAAATTCCAATAAGGCCAAAGCATTTGAAGTAGTCGGACGTTTGGACCCGTATTTGTTAGTGACAAAGGCGGTTGTTGGACCAAAAACCAGGAGACCAGCAAGCATCCGCATTTGCTCCCGCGTGTTTAATGTTGACCACTCATCAAGCTTTTTATACTTTGGTCTTGTTGGTGCCTGGAGACCGCAGATGTAACACAAGGCTGACATAGCCCCTGTGAAGTATAGACCAAGGACCTTGAGACCGGAGGTGTTTGGTTGGGGGCTTGATCCATCCTTTGCGTGACTTCCAAGGTTTTCATAAGTTCGTTGGAATGCAAGATGGGCAGTATGCACCAAAGATTTGTCCAGGGGGAGAGGCTGCCATTCACTGCCCTGTTGCTCCATGTGTCGAAGGGCCCAGCAGTCTTGCAAAGCACTTTTAAGCCGGAGATAAGCGTGGTCACTTGGAGAAAAGTATGAGGCCAGATTCGCCGCAAGTGTGTGGGTCTGGACACGTTTGGACGGCGGCGCCTTCCGGTTCTCCTGGGAAGCCTCGAGATGTGCCATGTTGACAACTTCAGGACTTATCAGAGAGAGAGAACCAGGTTGAGTGGGGTTAAGAATTCTCTCTGCATACCACACAAATATCAGCCTTTGTGATGTAGGAACAAGTGAGAAAAAAAGTGATTAATTACCAGATTTGCATGCCTTCAGAAGTGTATCCACTTCCCTCCAAACGACTCGGCTGAACTCCTGTGGCATCGTTGGATGTGGTGTGACCATTGAGCGAAGGTGTGTGAGGATGAATGCTATGTTTTGAATCATTTTCTCGGCTGAACGGTGTGACCACGCAATTCCACCCGCCAAAATTTCATTCAAATCATCTGCCAATGCTTTTGGAAGCATTGGGCCAGGGATAAATAGACCCATAGCTGTGCGCAAAGGAGGGATGTTAATTACAAGATGGGTGTGCATAAGCAATGGGGAGTGACTTACCAGGAGGCGTCAGGACCGGGGGAGGAGGAATTGATTCGCCCGGTGGTCTTTGGGTAGGTGGCTTGACTGTTGATGGCCCAGCAACAGGGGGGTTCCGCGGAATTCTGAGGCCTTGCAGTGATTGCGCAGTGATGAATTCGTGAGAGGTGGGATGAGGGGTGAAGAAATTATACATGGGGCCTGTATTTTTAGAAGAAGAAGCAGAGTTGTCCAGGCGCGCCTTTTTGCTCGTCGGGTCTTCAACCGTAGGATCTTCAATTCGTACCATGTCATAGCGATATCGGGTTTGTTGTGGCACCGGTTCATGGACTGGCTCCTGGTGGAAGGTAGGTTTGGGACGTCCATGAAGGAATTGTTGGAGGACTTGCTGGTCTTCTGCACCATCTTCAGAGTCATCTGTTTCCCCCTCGGCGTCAGGGTCTTCAGAGCTGTCCCGGATGGCTGGATTGTTAGTTTCTCGTCTCCCGTCCACATTGGGGGATTTGGAGGACTTCTGGCCAATGAGTGCTTGGTCCCTTTGTACGCCTTGAAGGAAAGACTGGCCAAAGGTGTTGAGGGTTGTCTTGTGGCCTTTGACATCTGTCCGCATCTCTCCGCTTCGACGTGGGGATCCATCAGCTGGGTTTGTTGTGTTGGGCTGGCCATATTGAACATCCTTGTTGATTTGGTTTGCAAATTGATTGAGCGTGGGGATTGGGTTGGTTGCAGGAGGTAGGTGATCAGGAGTGTGTGCATATAAGTATTCCATTGAGTCGGTTGCAAATTCAGGGCGTGGGTGTGACTGTGGTGGAGCAGGCCTATTGGCGCCTAAGGTGTTTCTAGCCGGGGCCGGGGTTCTGGAGACCTGTTCATTCTCATCGTCTGACTGCTCGTATTCAGCCTTTATTTTAGAGGCCCAATTCTCCAGGTTTTCACGTTCATCTGGTTTCAACGCAGGGTGCCGCGCCAGCTCTGTGCATTTTTCCCAGAGATCCAAACCTGTGTAATGGTGGGAGGGTGGGTGGGAGTGAGCCAGGGACTTATATTATACACAAAATAAAGGAATGAATCTCACGTCCTAGTTCACTGGTCTGATGTGAAGACATTGTTGATTGTTGAAGTCAAATTGGTGATTTGTGCGGAATCTGTTAGCATTTGAATGGGAGAGTATGTCAGCACGTGTTACAATATCTATGGTAAAAAAAAATTGAAAAAAAAATAGGAAGAGATGTGGGGATTGATTGTGTTTGAGATGGGCCCATTGGGCCACTTTTGGGGGGGATGGTGTGCATCTGGGGCTTATACGGGGCCCTTTGAGCTGCCTGGGGGGTTTGAATGGCCCCTTTGAATGTTTTATTGCCCCTTTGGAGCATCAAAGTGGGCCTGTGGGCCCACGGGAGGTGATGGGCAGAGGCGGGCCCCTTCTTACGGCCATTGGGCCCTGTCTTTGGGCCAGTTGGGTCTTGGAGCCCTGGGCCTGTGGGCTTTTCCACAAAATTAAACCCCAAAAAAACCCTTTTTTTTGGTTTTTTTGGGGTTTTTTCCTCATTTTTTTACTTCTCATTTTTTGATTTTTTTTTTTTTTTTTACTTTTTTTACTCACATTTTTTTTTGGGTGGTGGAGTCTCGAATTCGTGGTCGTTCTGGTTGAAAACAACCAGACCGACGGTCTGATTCCTGAAAGGAATCAGACTCGGCGGGCTCGCTCACGTAATCAAATGGTCCCTACCATTCGATTACGTGAGCGAGGGGATATCGCATGCGATATCCCCATACACATAATACATGTATGTATTATGTGCATGGGGATATCGCATGCGATATCCCCCCACACGCCAAACAATTGGCGTGTGGTACCCGCACGCCAATTGTTTGGCGTGCGCTCCCACACGCCAATCGTTTGGCGTGTGGGAGCGCACGCCAAACAATTGGCGTGCGGGTACCACACGCCAATTTTCTTTGGCGTGCAGGGCCCACACGCCAAAAGAAAATGGTGTGTGGGAACCGCACGCCATTTTTGGCGTGCGGGGCCTACACGCCAATTTATTTTGGCGTTTAGACCCTACACTCCAAAAAAAATGGGCGTGTAGGCCCCGCACGCCAAAAAAAATTGGCGTGCGCGCTTGGCGTGCGTTTATCAACGCCCATAAGTTTCTGTAACCTTAAAAAGCCACATAAGCCAAAACCATCCCCTGTTGATGGTCTGAATGCAAGTTCTCTCCTAGAGCTCTCAAAGTGGATCTTGAATCAAAAGAATGCTCAGAACTCCTCCCCACCATCTTCCTTTTACAGCAAGACTTCTAACTGCCTGGGCGGCTACTTGGATTGTGTATCCTATGCACCTCACACGCATGATAGAATATTGAAGACACTACTCCACAATGATATCAACAGCTATCAGATGTTCAAGTCTCTCTCAACTAAAGAGCTCAAGTCACTTGGGTTCAATGTAGGAGTAATAACTAAGCTCTGCAGCAATGTTGCAAAATACAAGGCCAAGTTGGCCCAAGACCGATTAAAGACACCCAATTCTTAAGATTACTTGATCTTAACCTTGTTTTCCAATGAATTGATCTCTGTCAATATTGCTCAAATCTAATCCAAAAAAATATAATGTCAATCTCTACCTCTAGATGTTACAAAAACTTGTCTGTATAGCTAGCTCTAGTGTTTCATCAATGTGATCTTCTTCCTGTCTACCTCTACCTGTCATACAATCACAAACATCTGCTCGTCTAAGCTAACCTATTTCTCATGCAATCTGATATTGATATGATTTTTTCCTTGAGAAACATTTGCTGCCAGATCACTTGTTATCAAGCTTGTTTTCATGACAAGCTGGATGAGGCCCAGCCTTAGCTTTAGATGACTTGCAGGACACAATTTAGGTTATGAGGATAGCTTTGAGAGTAGATAGTCAAATTTTACTCAAGCAGAGGCTGGTACCTGCATCTGATGTTCATTTTCTATCTGGTCCACAAGTCCACTTATTTACCATCATAAAATCAACACTTCTTGTATATATATATATCATTCCTTTAACAGATGTCATTTGGAAGATGAGAGCAGGCCAGCCGGATTGAAAACATGTTATTTTTTGGTGCCGGGGAATCTTAGAAAACAGGCATGTGGCTTCAGAGAGTAGGCTAGAGGAGAGATCATAATGAAAACATTCTTTTAGATTCAAGTAGCAATATCAAAGCTGAATAAAAAAAAACAAGGCAACTGAGGCTTTGATCTGGGGAAATCACAGTACTTTGGGGCTAATTGGATATATCTGGCAATGGGCAGTTGTACCCAGCATGGCGGTACAATTCTTGACATAACACGGCCAAGAAAATTTTGTGTGTTGATTCCCGGATGACCCATGGTACATCTAAAGAATTAACCAAAGCCTGCGTTTGGTGGAGGTAGAGTTTGACTTGCAAGAAGCAGACCTCAATTGGGTTGAGTTCAGGAAAGTAAGGAGGCAGATACATTAGCTTCACACCTGCCTCCTGACAGAGCCTAGCTACCCTTGGGCCTTGATGTATCTTAGCATTATCCATTACCAAGATGGAGTTCACCACTGGGTATCAATTCATGTGAGGAAGCTAAATTCAAACAATTAATCTATTTAGAATGAGATAACGGCAGATTGACTGAGACATAGACTGAGAGATACATACCAACTTTGACTTTAAGAAGTGCTCAAAGTTGCGTGATTTGACCGTTTGAGCTGTTATAGTCATGGAAATAATGGCTTGGTAGCTGATTGCAGGGACTAGACTGAATTGGGTTGTGTTTGATTCACGTTGATAACATATGGCGTGAGTGCCGTGTTTTGACCTGGAGAACAATCAAAGTAAATCTTGACTGCATACTGTAGATTCATCTAAGAAAAAACAAATTTATCTCCATGTTAGAACAAAACAACATAATGATGGATTAAGACAGGATTATTACGGGCGTTGATAAACGCACGCCAAGCGCGCACGCCAACGCCAACCCGCATGCCAATTTTTTTTGGCGTGCGGGGCCAACACACCATTTTTTTTTGGCGTGTAGGGTCTACACGCCAAAAAAAAAGGGCGTGTGAGACCCACACGCCAAAAATGGTGTGTGGTTCCCACACACCAAAAATGGCGTGTGGTTCCCACAGACCATTTTTTTTTGGTGTGTGGTTCCCACACACCATTTTTGTTTGGCGTGTGGGCCCCGCACGCCAAATAAAATTGGCGTGTGGGCCCCGCACGCCAATTGATTGGTGTGCGGGTCCCCCCTCGCTCACATAATTGAATGGGAGGGCCCATTCAATTACGTGAGCGGGGCC
This sequence comes from Puccinia hordei, assembly GCA_007896445.1. Taxonomy (NCBI): domain Eukaryota; kingdom Fungi; phylum Basidiomycota; class Pucciniomycetes; order Pucciniales; family Pucciniaceae; genus Puccinia; species Puccinia hordei. The sequence continues at coordinate 62,016 of RDRW01000342.1, forward strand.
CCTCCCGGCACAAGGCTGTATAACCTTGTCGGCCGGGAGGACTTCCTCCTGGCCAACGAGGTTGTATAACCTCGTCGGCCAGGAGGAAGTCCTCCTGGCCAACGAGGTTGTATAGCCTCGCGGGCTGGGAGGACTTCCTCCTGGCCGACGAGGTCGTATAACCTCGTCAGCCAGGAGGAAGTCCTCCCGGCTGACGAGGTTATACAGCCTCGTGCCGGGAGGAAGTCCTCCCGGCTGACGAGGTTATACAGCCTCGTGCCGGGAGGAAGTCCTCCCGGCTGACGAGGTTGTATAACCTCGTCAGCCGGGAGGGGCCCCACTCACGTAATCGAATGGGCCCTCCCATTTGATTATGTGAGCAAGGGGGGACCCGCACGCCAATTGTTTGGCGTGCGGGGCCCACACGCCAATTTTATTTGGCGTGCGGGGCCCACACACCAATTGTATTTGGCGTGCGGGGCCCACACGCCAATTTTATTTGGCGTGCGGGGCCCACACGCCAAAAAAAAATGGTGTGTGGGTCTCACACACCCTTTTTTTTTGGCGTGTAGACCCTACACGCCAAAAAAAAATGGCGTCTTGGCCCCGCACGCCAAAAAAAATTGGTGTGCGCCGTTGGCGTGCGTTTATCAACGCCCAATTATTACCTGTAAACACCAAAAACTCCGCAGGGACATTGGCCATTTTAGCTATAAAGCGGAACTTGGCAGTTGACCTTTTGCGAGTGTTGACTGTGTCTGGCTTTTTCAAGGTGATACAAAGCTTTTGCAACAGGGTTTCGGGCAAAGTCGTCAATCCAACCAGAGTCCTGCTATTATCAAAGAGTTGTTTGCGGATCTTGTCAAAGAACAGGCTGGGTTCTAAGCAAACAAGGTCAACCATAAACTCTTGGTCCTCAGCGGATAGCAATGTTGCTTGGCCACATCTCCCGTATTTGTCTGGATCTTGGATAACTTGTTGGGTTTCTTGAAAAAGCTCCATCCATAGGTCAAATGACTGTCTAGATATGGGTGCACCCAGTGATTGGCAGATAAAGGATTGAGACTGGCTTTGAAGTGACATTTGTACTGTAGCTACTTTGATGGAGGCTTCATACTTGCGGAAAACCATGGTGCAAAAAATGCTGAGGAAGGAAGAAACTGTTGATTACGGGAGGAATGAATCGGGTGGGTGAGTGGGAAGGGCATCCAATGGTTAGATGTGGGTGGAATCATTATTTGATCCATTGTCCAATAGTGTGGGAGCCTCCAGAAATTTGGATGACACAGGCATGTCAAGCTAGCAGAAACTGCCACTCTGGATAAAACCTCAGCCAGGCAATTTGGTATATGCATACTTGTAAATGAAACATGAAAATTGCTGTCCAAGGTTTTCAAAAAAAACAATATGTATGGGGATGTCAAAATCTAAATTACAAGATAAATGTTTTTTTCAACACAACTGATTTTAGTTGTGTTGGAAAAGATAAACCCCAACCATAGTAAGTCAACTTTACTTAGATATGGTTTTTCACGCTTGTCTGGGCTGTTGGCCCAGGCAAGGGCGGTTTTCCTTGCCTGCACATGGCCAGCCAGTTATCAAGTTTGGCCAATGGTCATCTGCGGATGGCTGTCAGTCAGCCTCTGCTTGGCTGTCCTGCAACCAAGGTGGGGTAGCTTGCAACCATTGCTTGTCTGGTTGCAACCTTGGACGGAAACACCCGCCAAAATCAATGCACTCCACCACATACTAGGTTGCGCTGGTCAGGAAGCTCATTAATCATGAACAGCAGAAAAAAATGCATACTTGGTATGGTTATTTATTTCAATTTTGTTAAGTATGTATCTACATAACAATTTGTAACTGTTTGAGTTTGCAAGAAGAAAAGATATTTGAGAAAAAAATTAGAAATCACTTGAAAGTGTGATACAGTTAATGTTTGAATGGAACAAAAATTGGTGCTATGAGAGAAAAAAAATTAAGGTTCTGCCAAGACTAGAGGACCTGTGATGGGAAGCATCTCAAGGCAGGATTGGTAAAATTTTTTGCAGTGATTAAAGAGGTTTTTTGATTTTTTGGGTGTAATTAATTCATTGATTGCTTCTTTGATGACAGGACCAAGCTTGGCATGGATATTTGGTTCCTTTGATTGAGAAAAGGACTTTATTGAATGGAAGGAGTATTCAATTGGATTGAGGAAGGGTGAATATGGAGGCAGAAATTCAACATTGATTGATCTGAATTGTTTTAGGGTGTTGCAAACCTCCTTGAATCAATCACCAGCATGAATAGGAGCATTATCCATAACTATAATACCACCATTATCCATTTGTGTACCCAGGCTACCAAGAAAAAGGTAAAGTTGTCTGCCCCAACACCTTTCTGCATTTGGCCATCTGCATTGCGCAGTTCATGATTAACAAAGCCAGATTCAGACAGGCCCCCGACCTGTTTGCCCTTTGGCACAAGGCTCAGGACAGAAGGCTTGCCTGCAAACAAACAAGGAAAATTATTAGAAGGGTAAAACAAATTTAAAGTGAAAGAACAGGCCTGATGGAGCATAGCCAGCTGCGCTTCCAGAGTGAAGATCAAATCCTGCCTTTTCAACAAAAAAAACCTGTTGTTCAAGATTGAGTCCTTGACGGTTTACATAGTTTGCTCGCTGCTCAAGAAGCTTAGGCTTGTTCCAGCGGAAGCTGGTATATTGGTGACCTTCTTCTAAGTTATATCCATGTTGTGAAGAAGCTTGCTTATAGACTGAGTCAAAATTGAAACATCATACTGAGATTTGATGAATTCTGCTATTTCTGGAAGGGTTGTGGTTGATTTGGTGTCAATATGGTAGAGGATCTTGTTCTTGGTCTCATTGGTGATTTTACCAGGACATTTTTTGTTGATCTCTGTTATTGGGATCTTCTTTGATGATACACTGAGCCTGTCAATAAGAGACATTGAAAGTTTCAGCAGTTTCTCAAAGCTCAGGGCTGATGATTGTATTTGGCTTGCGCTTTTTGTGAGTTAAACAATTGTTTACATGGGTTTGGTTTTGATTGAATTTTTCTTTTGCAATAGGTGGTATCAAATATGAACAAATCCACCATTATCTAATCAACTGGTTTTGAAAATCCACCATTTTTAAAAACCATGGATATCTATATAAAATGAATCAGAATTGTCAAAAGTGAAATTTTGTGGAAAAACCTAATTGACTGGTTTCAATTGTGGATTTGGTCATATTTGATACCCCCTAATGTGGAAAATGTTCTTCTGCCCAATAATTGTATGTTTTTCTTGAATCTTCTCAGCCAGATCATGGAGTTTCTCTTCTTCAGGTGCAATCTCAAGATCCTCCAATTGCATTGTGTTTTCTTCAGGCATCTGGGAAACAATGAGAAGGATTAGCATTTATCTTTCAATTAACTAGAAAGGAGAAGCCTTAATCAATGGTGCAGAGAAGGGAAAAATAGAGAAAAGAAGACTTACCTCAAAGGTTGATGAATGCGGTCAACAGTAGCCAGTCGGATCCTGGTGGCAACAGGGCAAGGCAGGACAAGCGGTAGGCAATAGACAGCCAAGCTGACACCCCCTCTGTACCCAATGGCTCACCCTGCCTGGGTCCCCACGCACCCTCCAATGGCAATAGGACAGGTGGGCCTGTACCAACGGCCCAGACAAGTGCAACACACCATACTTAATATTTATCTTGGTCTCTGTCAATGATGTTGTTGGTAGGATTAAGGGATCAAGTTGGTCGTCAGCTTGGATTAACTCAACTTGGTGAAAATCTTACACACACCTAGTACTCAAACAAGAGCAGTCAAGCCTGAGCTTGACAAATAACCAGAGTAAGTGGTTATCCCCTGTTTTGGTTGAACCCAGGATTAACTCAACTCAACTCTTTCCCCCCTTTCCATCCAACTAATCTCAACTAACTCTGTCCTCATCAACTTGGCAAAACCATCAAATCTTGACAACACTCAACAGCTTTTGACTTAACTTGACAACAAATCTGTACCTGTCTCTATCTCTCTCTCTCTCTCTCTTCTCTATCTCTCTCTCTCTCTACTCTCTCTCTCTCTCTCTCTCTCTCTCTCTCTCTCGCTCTCTCTCTCTCTCTCTCTCTCTCTCTCTCTCTCTCTCTCTCTCTCTCTCTCTCTCTCTCTCTCTCTCTCTCTCTCTCTCTCTCTCTCTCTCTCTCTCTCTCTCTCTCTCTCTCTCTCTCTCTCTCTCTCTCTCTCTCTCTCTCTCTCTCTCTCTCTCTCTCTCTCTCTCTCTCTCTCTCTCTCTCTCTCTCTCTCTCTCTCTCTCTCTCTCTCTCTCTCTCTCTCTCTCTCTCTCTCTCTCTCTCTCTCTCTCTCGACAACAAAGAAGGATCTAGCGTAAAGTAATTACATATTCAGATAAAAACTTTACTAGCTTAAAACTCACTCCTCATTCTTTGCCATCAGCTTACTCTCATCCCAAATAGAATATCATTGCCTTCTCAAGCCAATTCAAATCATCCTAGTGTTGTCCTGTCGGGTGTCTCTTCCACTATTATAATACCATCTTCTTCATTGTTAATTGCTTGATGACTTTTCTGAACTTCTTTATTCCTTTCTTCTTTTACATATGTAGAATCTACTCTTCTTCTTTTATTATCTCCCTTCATAACTAGTCCATTAAAAATCTATTGTCTCAGTGGTATGAATTCTTTTCTCTCTCATTTATTCTCTCTTTTATCTTTGATCACTATTTTTCTTTCTTTCTAATTTTTCCTTTTCTTTTGTAAAAAGTGTCTGGTTTTAGTTCACAATAAATAACAACAGAATTTGATTAGTATATATATACAAGTGCATAGCCCCCAATTTTGGGGACCGGGGAGGGGCTTGTAGAAAAGTGGGCTTGATGAGAAGGGTGCATGAATTTTTATTTGTGGAAGTATAAGGACAAAGATAAAATTGCATGTTGAAATTAAAAAGCAATGAAATTATGAAGCAAATAAAAAAACCAAAGGATGAGAATCTAAAAATATTAATATAACTATTTCCTCTGGACACTTGAAAGAACCTCTTTGTAAACTATATTTGATGTTTCATATGAAGGAAGGCCAAATTCAGGTTGAGGGACTACTACCTTTGTAGTGTGGCTGGACTTACTTTGTGACAATGCAACGTAGAGTTGTCCATGACTAAATACAGGATCATGAAGTACAATACCTACATTTCCAATTGTCTGACCTTGAGATTTGTTTATAGTTAGTGAGAAAACCAGATTTACAGGGAATTTTTTCTGTATGAGCTTGAAAGGCAATCCAGACTCATCAGGGTCTGATATGAAGGGAATGTGTGGTATGGCAACCAAGTTGTTGACTCTATTTCCTGAAATTACCTTTGCATAAATAAAATTTGGGCCCAGGTTTTCCAAAATCAATCTAGTCCCATTCCAAAGTCCCATTGTTTGATCAAGGTTCCTCTGCATTATGATTGGGACACCCCTTTTCAATTTCAGGATATGAGGTGGAAAACCTGAAATTGTTAGACTATTTATGTATTCCTGGAAGTATAGGTTTTGGGGGTCATCTTCCACTGAATCATGGCTTGTGTAATTCCTTTATTCTGATGGAATATCCTGCAAGATCCTAGAATTTATATGGTTGACGGAAATATTCTTGCAGAAAAGAACAGCCCGGTCCATGAAGTAATCACAATGGGAGAAAGACCTGGAAATATCTGGGAATACTTGTGTGATGAGATGATCTAAATTTTCCTCATGGGATCCACCATGAATTACCATTGAAGCAGGCAGCTGTATCTTGCTTGAAAAATCAGTGATACCTTCTCCATTCCCAACAGATAGTATAAATTTCTGAAAGTGAGGATCCCCACCTGCACCCATGTTGATGGACAGATGAATTATGTTCTGGAAAAAGTGTCTCCAGCAGTGAGAGTTGAAAATTCTAGAATTATAAACAATCTGGGGATGTGATCCCTTCCTTACTACTGGAAAAACCTGACAGAGGTCTGCCCCTAGGACCATTACCTTTCCACCAAATGGTATATCTGAGTCCATCAAGTCCTGGAGTAATCTATAAACTAATTCAAGTACATGCCTATGTGTCATTGGGACTTCATCCCATATTATCAACTTTCATGTCTTGAGGACATCTGCTTTTTGTGAGTTTTTGGCAATAGAAGAACCTGAATGGTGCAAAAGCCTGGGAGGAATTCCAAAGGCGGGATGAGAAGTCCTTCCATATGGCATGTTTGTGGCAGCAATCCCTGTAAGATAGAAACAAAACTTAGTTGGAATATGAATTTTCAAATTGTCATGAAATTGATGCTTACCACTACCGGCACATGCAATAGCAATCCTTTGAGTTGATCTTACATGTGCAAGTAAGCAAATGTATAGGAAAGTATTTCCAGAGCCACCAGGCCCATCAATAAAGAAAAATTGTGTTTTCAGGCATGGAGAAGTTCATCAAAGGCCAACCTCTGCTGATGGTTAAGTATATTTACATTATCAATTTGACTTTGATACACATTGAAGCTTGACCACTCTTCATCCAACATCCAATTTCTTATTAGGTGGTTACTTCCAGCTGAAGGATTATATCTTGGAAATGATAAATCAATATGCTGCAGACCATTCTGGAGTAGTAGAAGTGGGTTGATTACTTCAATGATCTGATTTTTCATGAGGGCATCATCTTGACAGCCTTGATGGATCCAATCTTCTGTCATGTAATTCTACGAAAAATTCCATAAGCAGAGAGGGTTTGAAGGTTGACATGTTGTCAATAGTATACCAAATAGTCTTTGCAAGTAAGATGAACTCATTGAAGAATCAGCTTCTGCCATTTTTTGTTCCATACAATGATCATTTTCCACAAGACCCCTTGCTCACGCAGCTGAACAAAAACTTAGATGAATAGTGCCCTGGAAAGTTCTGAGATCTTCAAAGGAAGTAGATCCACAGACATGATTCAAAAATAACCTTAAATACCATCTTTCTGTGTCAGATGGAAATACAAAATAAATCCTTCTTGTGGAGTTACCATGTTGCCTTGGCTTCCATTCCTTTTTCCTGGGATGCCATGTGTAATACATTGGGAACTCTGAGTATTTCAATAACCTGGCATGTGGGGCAATTCTGTTTCTAGAAAAGTAACCAGTGAGCATTTTATAACCTTCTGAAGCCCAAGCAACATCAAGTAACATACCCTCTAGATTCATCTTGAGGATGTTGCTTGGGAAAATGTATGTCCAATCTGTTGACCAATGGTTAGGTGGAAGATAGTTTAAAAGAGAAGATCCTCCAGCAAGCTTCAGGAGCTGAAACCCAGTGTGAGTCCCTGAATCTATTGATCTCATCAATACTTTCCCCAACATCCAGAACTACCTTCTCATGTCCCTTGTATATATATTTGGAGAGATACTTGACTGTGGATATTTCTGCACAAATTTCAACATTTAAGTGGAACTAATATGTTGCTGAGAGGTAGGTATTGTAAGGCGCCACCCAAAAAATTTCAATTATTAAGTTGTTCTGACCCCTATGTATTGTATTTCCATTTTTACATCTTCTATATTGTGGGTAGGAGTTTTCATTTATTGATGATTCAGAAAAAAACTTGTTTTGGGTAATTCTTTGAGCAAACACCATGGACCATGCATGATTTTGTGTTGTAAGTTCCACAGGGTCCATGGATCATATGTCTTGATATGGCTTGGTAAAGAGCTGGATTGGAAAGCTGATCTGTAATTTCTGCAGTCACAATACAGTAGTGTGGGGTATATAGTGTCATTCTAGGATGACTAAGATATGGGAATGAGGTAAGCCCCTCTTCTGAAATTCTATGAAATGTGTTCAACCTTTTATTTTCCCAAGAATTCCATCTTTGTAGACTTGATCACATATTTTATTCATCTTGGAGTTGACTACATGTGTCAAAATGTCAGGTCTGTCCTGTGCTGACTTTCCAGGAAGATAGTTTCTTTCTATTTCAATCCAATTAGGATTGCAAGTTACTGTTATGGAAAGGGTTGGTCTTCCCAGTGTCTGAACTAAAGCCATTGCATCTTGGAACCTTGGGCCTCCAGTGAAAGATGTGGGTAAAACTACTATTTTACCTGATACAAAAACAAACATGTAAGAGAGTGCAGAGTTTCAATTCAGTGAGAAATTATTGTGGATAAATCATACCTGATTCATTACCCATTTCTGCACCATTTTCATAAGCATCTACAATGTCATAAAATTGGTCCATGCTGAAATCAGATTGGTTCAGCCTAATATATAGAAACCTTCCAGTCTCTATCTTCACATACTGATCTACACACTATTGCTGGAAACGTCTACCAGCCCAGTGTAGAAGTGAATAGTCTTCTTTGCGGAAAGCCAACTTATTTTCATAATAGTTCATGGCAGTTGCAAGTGGAATTTCCTGCTTGAGTTCAGGACTCCAACCAAGATCTCCATTTGGATTCAAGAGCACATAATGCAGAGGAGCATATTTTCTGTCTAATTTGGATATTCTTGAAATGGATTTTCCACAATACTTGATTATAACATCCCTTGTGGCTGTTGTCAAAGGGTCATTGCCTTAAAGTTAAGAAATGTCAGAGCATGACCACTTATTTAAACTGAACAAGAAATACCTTCTACCCAGATGGCTGCAATTTGGTCCCCTGTTGGGAGGTTATAAACTCATTGGTCCACATTTGTTGCCGTTTCTGTAAGCCTGGTTGAGCGGTTTGGAGTGATTTCAGATGCTACACTCTCAAAACATTGTATGAGATGATTACACTGGTGAAGGAATGCTTGGATACTTGCCATCAGCTCTGGGAGATGTTGACCATGAACATGATGATTTTCAAACTCATTTCCATTATTGTATATGTAGAGCTGCAAGAATTCTGGGACTTCTTGTGACATTGGGATCAAGCTGCCAATGTTGTGGGAAATTTTCCCCTTCACCTTGAAAGTATATATACATTGGCCTTGGTTGTTCAAAGCAGCTATTGTAGCACAATTTATACCAAGTGAAGTAGATGCAAAATTGCTATTTATCAAACGTATGGAACTTGTCAGAACATTGATTTCCTTGAGGCAAGTGGTCTTGAGTTGTGTCTTTGAAAAGCTGGAGTAAATCTGGAGGAGGGGGTGGTTGATTTATGATGATCCTCCCAGAGCGGCAGCAGAGGGCATTGGTCTTGCCTTGAAATAGGATGGCCTGGCATAATGGACATTGCCTCTCTCTTCTCAGTGTGTGTGGTCTGAAACTTGGATCCTCTCTCCAACCCCATGCAACTGGCCAGCAAAAATTTATCTGGGGAATGTTTTTGGCTACATATTTTTCATTGTCATAGGATGGTCATCCAAAACAGCAGCTGCAGGATTTTCCAATCCAATTTCCAACAAATTATGATCAAAATGATTTAAAACCTGTTCCCAATCTGTTTCTGGAATATTATCCTCCAAGTTTGGTGGTTTCTCTACAGGAGGAAGGTTTGAGGAGTTATCATAGTTGGAGTAGATCTTAACCTGATTGTTTGGTGAAAGATTGTGTGAAAGGATCAAGTTGAAAATTGAAATCCTGGAAGTATTGTTAGGTTTTTGCATTCCATGGGTGATGTATTGCAAGTGTCCTATCAAATGATATTGAGAAGGAGGAGGGGGAAGCCCACATGAGCTTTGGCTCTGAAGGATGGGCATATATTGGGTGTCATTATGAGGGTGTAGAGCAAGTACCTGGTGCTGATGAAATCTTGATTGTTGTTGTCTGTTAGCAGCTCTTCCCTGTTCTTGTATTTCAATTTCATGAGCCCTTCCCCAATCATCAAACCTGAAGCTCATCTTCAAAGTAATTTGGATATATTTTCCAAGTATTGAAAGTTGAATGAAAGCAATTATAAAATATTGGAAAAACATAACTATATTGGGGAAATATATTTTAAGATTCAATTCCAAAAAAAGATATGAAGTGCTTCTTTTTTGGTATGATCAATCAATTTTTAGTTGAATAATTTATTCTTTTGTTTATTGTAAAAAAAGAAAGAAAGAAAGAAAGACTGGATGATGAGGTTTTTCTTTTTGATTGGAGGAGAGGGCAAATGATTTTATTTGATTTATTTCTTTAATTTGGCGGGGAAGAATCTTCTAATAGTCCCTGGTACGTTTCGACTATTAGATCTAGTTGACAATCTATGGATTGTAGATAACAGAGATCCTGTGACTAAATCTATGGTTTTTGTGGCCCAATCAACGGCACAACATTTAAGAAGAAGTGGTGGCTTCGGTTGGTTTCGCCGATTGTTCTCTGTCAAGGTTGCCTATCAGGGTTCTTTCATGCTCGAATAAGAAGTACTTATCTTCTTGGTCGTTGATGAGTGACTTGATTATGGCTTTAACTTTCTTGGTAATCTCCGGAAAACGCATGTCTAGAAGATGATGAAGTAAAGCTATCGAGGCTACTCTACTCTGTGCAGATAAAAAAATTTTTGGGGAAGCGGAGAAGAGTTGTATTTGGTATAACTGTTCCAGATTTTTGGTGATAAAATCAACCGAGTCGTTGTTTTTTGCCAATACCATCTGCTTTAACTCCGGGTGATATAGTAACGCGGTGAAAAGTGAGTCCCAATCGACTAGGTCATGATCGGTTCGACGTGGAATACAAAACATGATCAGAATCGGAACACATAAAACTTTCTGGTTTGTTTTGGAATGTGTATTTTAGAGAAAACTAACGGAATTTTCCACTGAGACCTCTCTCGGGATAATGGATCTCTGGATGATGAAATGATTTTTCACCAAGTAAGAACTTTTTAGTATGTACATGTCATCCAGAATGAAATAAATTAATATAAATAGCAAACCCTGCGACCATTGCCCCGCTAGTGGTATGCCCGTCTGACCAATTTTTACCTTGAACTGCTCTAGATACAATTTGGTCATTCTGCTGAGGTGCTCATTTTTTAAACTCTGCAGATAGAGAGTGTGAAAAGCATATAGGATGTGATCGATGGTCGCTAGGGCTCCTATTACCGCGTAGTTGTCAAACTTATTGAGAATTTCCTTGTACCATTCCAATTTCTGTTCCGTAGGCATGGATGGTCGATCCAGAATATACCTTAAGGTTTTTCCAATGTGTTTTCTCTTCTCTTCAGTTGATAGAGTTTTGGGTTGAAGGCGTTCCCTAAAGTAGGAGATTGTTAGTTGATGTGGATCGATCTCGAGAGGAGCTTGAGTTTGAGGAACTGAAGGTCAGAGGTGATGAAGAGTTAATTCTCGAGTAGATGGATAAGATAGATGGATGTGTGGGGAGATTAAGTTGAGATTTTGAGGGATGTACCAGATGGTGATTTTTGGCGTGATCTGAAAGCGTTGAGGAACCAAGGTGGTTGACTAGTACTACGACTAGTTGAAGATTTGGCGGGGTGTTGTTGTTCCCAATACGACTTAGCTTCCGGTAAAAGGTCCTCGGTAGGATGATCTGGAAGCCACAAGTGGGGTCTGCGAATGGCGAGGTGGGCGTGGGTAATAATGATAAGCTGGTTAATCAAGAAGAGAATAAGTAAAGAATGAAGAAGCCACATGATTTTGATGTAGAGGGCTATGGGCTGATGGGAATCTGAGTCATGGTGGGTGTGTTTTTATAATTATGAAGTAATCCCTTTAGTTGGGAAACAGTTTAGGAAGACAATCTGTAACGTGTTGGACCTTAATTAGCTGAAACTATAGAATGTTCTCCAAGTTTGATGAGAGTTTCAGCCACAAGTGTAGTACAGTGATAGTACAGATGGTCTAACCATTGTTGGTGTAATTTATTAATGTTTGGTGTGAAAAAGATAAACCCCGACGATTGTTTCAACTGATCAGCAAGTCAACTCTCGGTCTCTCTCTCTGTCGATATCGAAGCTCGTTGTTGGTTAAAACTCGGTCGTCAGCTTGGATTAACTCAACTCGGTGAAAAACTTACACCTAGTACTCAAACGAGAGTAGTCAATCTGCCTGAGCTTGACAACTAACCAGAGTAGTAAGTGCTTATCCCCCGTGTCGGTTGAACCCAAGACTAAACTCAACTCCTCTCTCTCCTCTCCCCTTTCCGTCCAAGTAATCCCGACTAACTTCGTCCTCTTCAACTTGGCAAAACCATTCAAGCTTGACAACACTCAACAGCTTTTGACTTAACTGGACAACAAATCTCTATATCTCTCTCCCCCTCTTTCCTTCTTCTTTCTAAGTATCTACTATCACTTGGCTAATATCCGTTGTTTTTCTTTCTTGGTTTGATTACCATCTTTTTAGAAACCTTTTTTGTCAGCATATACAACATATCTTTATATATCTTATCGACGCTTGCTGGATCAATCAACCCACACCCTATTAAACTTATAACCAAATCTATCCTCTCATCCACTTCTTCTTGTCTCTTTCTTCTTCTTCTTCTTCTTCTTCAAACAACAAGAAACAAACAAACAAACCTCTTGGCCTCTTTAATATTACTCTGTATTCCAAAACCATTAAAAATCTATATCTCATATATCCTCTCTCTATCTCTCCTAAGTATGCATTCAATCGATCAAAAGATGAACTCCATTGCATCTCAACCTCCTACTAGCTTCTCACCTCGACGTTCTACTAATTTCCCCAATCCTAACTCCAACCCTGAACACTCCAGTCTACAATCCACCTCATCCTCAATCTCTCATTCATCAGCAAATCTCAACTCACCCAACCTCGACTCTCCTACGCTCGATGACGGTTATCGTCCTAGCTCGGCTAGTTGGCTAGAAAACTCTCATCCGATCCTAGATAGAGATCAATTAGTTAAAACTTCCTTCCTCAGCTCAACCTCCCAACAACCTCCTTACTCACTCTCACCTCTCAACGAACTCAACCCTACCTCACCATCTGGCTCTAGCTTTGGTCCATCTACCACCCTCTCAACCTCCCCCTCCACTTATCCCACCTCACATATCAGAAATTCTTCTATCCCACCTGCTCTCGAAGATCTTATACCTCCTCAAGAATTAGTCGATCATCAACAACAAACCAACCACGATTCCATTCAAACTTGCTCCCAGAACCCTATCATCAATCCATCACCCTCCATTCATCAACATAACCCTCCTCAGCTTAACCAACCCACTCCACTCAACGAATGGGATCAAACCTCCTTCAGCCTCTCGGTTGCTTTCACAGGTGCCATCTATCGCCCTCAGATGAGCCATCCAGAGTCCGAACACGATTCCACCGCGCCCCCCGCCTTCTTCCCCCTTCAAAGAGTTGGCTTCTCACCTCAGCTCAAGGTTCACTCCCGTCACTCACCTCAACCGGCTGGTTTCCCACTCTCTCTCATTGGTGGAATGACCCTCGGCGTCACCGGTGTGGTTGGTGTACCCGCTGTGGATCGAAAGACTGGCCGACATTCTAGAGATTCTCGTACCAACGCCAAGAAATGGAAAACTCAGCGTGTCGTCGTCGACTTTGTCACCGACCTCAGTCACGGTCTCGAAACTTGGAAGGCAGACGCCGAATTTGCTACCCAAGCTTCTAGCGGCGTCCCTCTCAATCAGGTTGATGGTCAGGCCGTCCTTCCTCCGGGAACTTATATCTTACCCCTGAGCATGAAAATTCCTGCATCAGATAGATTGTAAGTCCTCGATCTTATGTGACCTTTCCCTCTCGTTACTGACTTTTTTTTTTTCTGTTTCAAATGATATCTTTTGCCCAATCAGACCTCCTTCTTTCAGATCCGATCACTTCAGGATTACTTATACCATGTCGCTGGCTGTTTGGTCCAAGGCCACCGATTCGCTGACCGGTCAACCGATCCATTGCAAGGTTTTCACAGTCCCATTTGATATTCTTCCCTCCACCTTACCAACTGGCTCACCTAAGCTGCCTCGACTGGTTTGGGAGGATCGATCTTTCAATGGCTCAAACCCTTGGAACGGCATGTGGGAAGGTTTCAAGCGAGTCCTCGGTCACCCCGGTACTAACGGTGTCCCCCCGACCGTCAATCGCAAACGCTCTATTGCAGCCGTGACTGCTCAGATGCACGGCCCTCAAGCTACAGCTGCTGCAATTGCAGCTTCTACGGCCACCCACATCGTCATACCCTCTCTACCCTCATCCTCATACAGCCCCGCATCACAAGCATCTATTCCCGTCACCCTCTCTATTATCGACCGACCTATTGTCCCCACGGACCTTTACATTCGTATCAGTTTGATTCGCTCGATCTATGCGCGTGATAGCAAGAGTGATTGGCTCACCGAGGCCACTGAATACTTACTACCTGAGGAAGTCTTATTGGAGAAACATCTCAAGGAGGAGAAAGAAATCTGCTCTCGATGGGGGTAAGCTCTATTTCTTCCGTCCCACTGTACAATATTCTAAGACTGTTGTTTTCCGCTTTTTTTTTTCTACTTCGATTTTAGTTACGTTCCCTATCACTTACGGCCAAACGCTAACCCTTTGGAGGAGTGCGAAGTGCTGATCCGAGATCTATCGATTCCACTGTTGAACGACGGAGAACTCGGCTGGGCGCATGGATACTCGACCTCACTAGAACTCGAGCCATCAGAGGTCCCCACAATCGATCACCACCCGGTCACTGGTTCTTCTTGGTTTGCACCGGCCTTCCGTCGCCGACCTCCAGTTGAGAAGGAGTACGGCCGTCATCTGCACGTTTCTACCCGATTCTCTATCGCCATCGAGATTGGCTTTGCACGAGTGCCTGAACAAAGCCAAGGCCCTGGTATTCTCCACGATACCCTCCAGCAGGTTAAGATGGCTGTCGGTGATGATTTTGTCATTCCTGCTCCCCATACGTTCACCAAAGCCTCTACACCCAAGTACGCTGCAACCGGTCTGAGCATCACCAACCCCTTCCCGGCAGCGTCTTCATCCAGTGGACAGCCTTCGGGTCATCGTCATCAAAACTCTCTCCCCCTTAACATACCATCCACCTCATCGTCAATGCCGGTGCCCCGAGTACTCTCATCACGCTTGAGTGGACACTATCGATCCGCCAGTGGCTCGATGACTGTACCGCCTCCTTCATTCCCAGGAAAGATTCGGACCCTACGATGCCCGATCGTCATAGGATCCGTAGCCGAACCCAACCTTTCCTGTTTACTTTTACCTGAAGCCGACCGCCGCTCTAACGGTAGTCGGATGGGTTACGGCGATGGCGGCCCTTCGGACCTCTCCGAACCTGAAACGGAAGACGAACGCAGACGTCGTGAAGAGGCTGAAGACATGCGCCGAGCCGTCGAGGCTGCTGAACCCTCCCTCGTTGGGGACGGTGAGGCCTGGGTTTGCGCCCCCCCTGATTACGATCAATCCCTCAAGGGCCCTCCCGCGTACCTTTTCTGATTTCTGTTTATTGCTTTAGTTAGCTCATCTCTCTTTCTTCTGGAGTACCCCGTTTCTTTTTTCTTTCTTTTTGGCTTTTCATTACGCGTCCCTCGCGGGGTCTGCTCTTTTTCTTCACATATCTTTTCCTCCTTTCAAAACTGCCTAATCTAGCATTGCAAAACACAAAGGGGGCGTCATTCTTCACACTAATTAACTGCCCGATTTACTTAGCTTCAACTTGTATAACGTAGAATCATTTTACCTTTATTAAAAAACCAAATCGTCTCATTGTTTTTCTTCCCTCTCTTTTATTCAAAGGGTTACTTTTTATTTGTTTTATCTTTCGATTCGATAATCTTGTCTTTTTTTCTCTTTTTCTTTTTGATAAATTCAATAACTTTCATACTTCATTCTTGTTACTGCAGCTGCATTTTTATTTCTTTAGGGCTTTAGCTTCATTTTCAAGATCCCCATCACACACACACACAAATCCACATAGATACTCACCCTTAAACACCACAATTCTTGTTTTTATTTATTTTCTGCTTTCGATTGTGGACTTTTTTTTTGGTTCCTTCTTTCTATTGATTTTTCACTTGCATTGCTAATCATCCTTCATCATCATCATTTTTTTCTTTTCTTTTTTGTCTTTTTTGTCTTTTTTTTTTTGTTAGATCGTCTAATATTCATTATGTAGAATGTGTAACTTTGGTATACCCAATAAAAAATAAATAAATAAATATACAAGTGCTAAGTACATACATTTATCTTGATATCATCTTCTTCTTTGCGCATGTTCTATTGCTTTCTAAGCTTCATAGCACACTATCTATTGTCTGGTCCCTGTGACTGACAAGTTTTTCAGAGCGGCTCAATCTACATTCTCGTGCCAGTGGGATCAAAGATGTCACAGATCATAACTTGCGGGTCAACCTTTAACTCTATGGAAATGTGCAGTGGAGTCAATGATTCATTTCTAGACTGATGAGGATGATCATGTCAGAAAATCATGCAGCTGATTTTCAACATTGGCTTGTTTTGATTCATAGAAGCTTCCAAGTTATAGCTTGTGAACAAGGCTGCTTAAGCAGTCTGAAAAATCCATGTCTTTCCTTCTTTTTAAAAAGGGCAGGGGGGGATCAAATCACTGGCTGATGATTTCTCCTTATCTCTTTGAATATGATTATAGATATATATCTATCATGAAAAGTTTGTAAAAAGTTTTTTTTTTTCTTTTTTCCAAACCCATCCACCAAGCTGGAAGTTAAGAATGATCATGGTAATGTATGTTGGCACACACACAACACACACGGTATTTGATCTGTCTCTCTCTTGTGTGTGTGCGTGTGTGTGCTTCTCTTCTTGTCTCTGGCTATACTTGTTTGATTCTTCTTCTTTTTGGTTCTGGCTTCTTTGACTCTTGTTTGAGAAAAAAAAATAGATAAACATTTTATTTTTTTTTGCATTAAGAGAACGAGCTTAGAAAGAACTCTTGTCACTACTTGGGGGGAAGGGAGAAGGGAGGGCAGGGGGGAATGTACATCACTTGTAAATTTACATATTAGCCCAGTTCACGTAGCAGCTCATTGGAAAATAAAAAAATTTGGGACAATATAATTTTACCATAAAATCCCCCCGGGATTTTATCCCAACAAGCAACCCCTATCTTGCAACAAGCAGATGGAACCGCAACCATCATCACAAGTATCATTCAACGTTTGTCCCCTATTCCCCCCGAGCTATTCCACTTCTTGTCAGCATACTCCTCTCCCCTTGGAAAACATCAACTATCCCCAGCCCTCAACTCGAGTCAACTACTATCCCCAGTCCTCAACTCAAGTCAACTATCCCGGCATACCCATAAGTTGATTTGTTTCCTATCTGTTTGTTTGCTTGCATTCTAAAACTCCTTACCTCCCTGTGTTAGTTAAATGGGGCGGACATACCAAACGTCAAAGCATCATCTGAGACCTATTCTTGGTGATTGTCTGGCTGGAACAATTGCAATTGACGGACATGGTTCTGACTCCCGCCTCTTTGGGGAACAACATTGCTCTCCTTGGAAGCAAGGCAGTTGCCCTGTAGCA